>VVHJ01002773.1:0-14241 GCA_015107715.1 Tylochromis polylepis | reverse complement strand
TTAAAAAATAAAAAAAAAAAAAAAATTTAAAAAATTTTTTTTTTTTTTTTTTTTTTTTTTTTAATTTTTTTTTTTTTTTTTTTTTTTTTTTAATTGTTTTTATTCTTTATCTCTTGGAAGCCTAGGAGTAACCCTTGAAGCTCTTTTTCTGAAGTGGGGTTTCTCCTCATATATCAGGCCTGCTTATAGAATAAAGTACTGGGCATGCATCAGAAGTTAATGAGGGTGGTCTCTGCCTGTGTAGCTGTCCTTGGAAAAACCTGAAAACTGTTCTAAGGGTCATCAAATCACATCTTTATTAATATATATATAGAGGTGTCAGATTAAGGGTAGAGGGAAGGTCGTCTTTAAGGGGTAAATTCTTAATATCAAACTACACAATATACAAGCACTTGTTCATCACGAGATATTTGATATTTAACAGATACAGTGAGCCAGGGAGTTTCCGAGGCCTTCTGATGAAACCACATATTACCATGCAGTAGATCCAGTTGATCTAACAGTTGATCTAACATCTCGTGAGAACTTGACTCATTTTGAAACACCAGCCGTGATATACATTGACTAGTGTGTAAGAAAGTTTCACGGTGAGGAAAGATTCTTTACACAAGTTTAAATCTCCTCTTTGCGCTTCTTCAACACATTGGCATGTAACCTCAGGGCTTGTTTTTTTTCCCATTTTCTTTGTGTGTATTTTTCTAATTTGTCAGCCATACAGACCAACTGTAAGATTCAGGGCATAACTTGAAACTCAGTTTGAAACTCGACTCCCTGTGCACCTAGCTTTGTTCTCTCACTAACAATGGTTTCCAACCTTGTATGCAGGGTATGTTTGACTGGGTGGATATTCTGGAGAGCAAGCTGGATTCAATGTCACCTGTTGGCACAGATCTGGAAACTGTTAAGCAGCAGATTGTGGAACTCAAGGTACAGTCTTGTAGATTTGGTTTTTTTTTTAGATCAAAACTCATTCACAAAAACAGAAATATTACTGTTGTTATAGCTCTTCTCAGACTTTTCAATTCTTTTAACTTGACTTCTTGATGTTCGAGCAGCTGTGTCAAACACCAGCTGTGTTTATGCTGAGTTCTCGATTCATGGTCTGCTTTGTGTTGGTACAAAAGCACTAAGAAAATGGCTTCATAAAGTAGCCGGATTTACTTTGATGTACAATAAGACAAATCTTGTCCTGAAAACACAAAGCTGGTATTGTCTGTGCGTCTGTTCTTCTGTTGACTGATTGGGTGTACCGCTGCTTGTGCTGGGTTGCCAGGAGTTCAAAGGAGAAGCGTACCAGCTACAGATTGAGATGGAGCGTCTGAACCACCAGGCCGGCCTCCTGCTGAAGAAGGTGACAGAGGAGGCTGACCGCTCTGCCATCCAGGAGCCAATGTCTGAACTCAAGATGCTCTGGGACAACCTGGACGAGAAGATCATCAGTCGGCAGGTCAGAAGAGAGAAAGAAGCAGAAAGAGAGCTTCAAACCGAAAGTTCAAGCTATATAAGAAAACAAAAATGTTGACACTAATATCTAAATTTAAAAAGGAATACCTATATTGTTTAGGTGGATATATCCTGTTTAAATAAGGTCTGCAATCATTCTGTGAAATGTATTGTAATGTACCTCTACAGCTTCTCGTGGGCTAGAAACCAGACTCAGCAATGGCTTAAACAGTTTGTTTTTTCTCCCTGCAAAATTTAATGGTTTAATCTGTCATTAATCCAGCACAAACTGGAGGGAGGCCTTCTCGCGCTGGGACAGTTCCAGCATGCATTGGATGAGCTGCTGGCCTGGATGAGCCACACCGAGGAGCTGCTCAATGAACAGAAAAATGCTGGAGGAGACCCCAAAGCCATCGAGATAGAGCTCGCCAAGCACAACGTATGACAAACCTCTTATCTTGTGGTTTTTTAGGGGCTATTTTTCGAATAAATCCTTTCAGTTCAGTTTAGTTCAATTTCATTTGTATAGCCCAATATCACATACAAAGATTTAAAGGGTTTCACAGGCATAAAACCATATTAAGTAAACATTTACGGTATCTGTCAGTGTGCCATTTATTACAGTAAATTAGTCATGTCTTCTGCTTCATTATGCACTTTGTGCTTAATATCCATCCACACAACATCTTGCTGTTCCTGCCTGATTTATCTCTGCAGGTTCTCCAGATAGATGTGTTGGCTCACAAGTCAACAGTTGAGACAGTGAACAAAGCCGGCAATGATCTGGTGCAATCCAGTGCTGGAGAGGAAGCTTCTAGTCTGCAGAGCAAACTGGAGAATCTGAACCAGCGGTGGAAAGCCATCCTGGAAAAGGCGGAGCAGAGGAAGCAACAGCTGGAAAGCTCTCTGCTTCAGGTATGGAAAAAAAAAGGTTAACCGTTAACCTGTGTCTTATTTCTTGTTAAATTGTGGAGAATACGTTTGTTAGGTCATAGTCTCAAAGCTCTGTAGGGAGGAGAGATTTCTATCCCTACCCCCTTCTTATTATTCGATTTGCATCCTGAAAGCTAAAGTAAATCATTCTATTGTTTTCACTTTAAGGTTTTAATTCATTATGAAACAGGCTTATAAATACCTAGCTAAATGAATCCAAGGAATTAAAAACTCACACATCCTCCTCTCTGAATCACAGTTTGCTAATAGCTAGTGTGTGAGGCACCTTTTGTCCTGACTCAGGTTGAATTGTGTTGCAGGCTCAGGGTTTCCATGGTGAGATAGAAGACATGCAGCAGTGGCTGAAAGACACAGAACGTCAGCTGTTGGCATCAAAGGCTGTGGGAGGCTTACCAGACACGGCCCGGGAGCAGCTTAACGCCCATCTGGTATGTGTTTAACAATATGAGAGGCTGCATACAGATGGCAGACTTGGGAGGAGGTGACTCTGTCTTTTCTGTGTTTTATCTGAAGTGTGAAAATTAAATGACGCTACAAAATACACTACTCTCATTGCCCTGCAGACTGTGATTTAAAAAAAGCTCTTTAAGTGTTTCTAATTGATTCATCCGTGTCTGACTATGATGAATTTAGGAATGTTTTCCTGCTTTGTCTTCCTACTTTGTAATGGAGACACTTTCACAGCGAGCTCTCCCTAAAGAGGCAGCAGTGGTGACAGTTCAGGGAACTGAAAACAGACGGATTACTTTTATCAAATTAGTAACACTATCCTGTTCAAATGTTTGTGAGAAACATGCTTCTGAGATGCTCGGCTTGCCTCACCATGCTCATTCTTTAACCATTTTTGGACTACATTTGGACTAGCGACTGACAAATTCATCCCATTGAACACGGCAGAAATCCAAAAGTAACAGCAGATCGGTCTTTAACTGTAATTCAGCCTGTTTGACAAAATCATCACTCTCCTCATGCCTCTGTGATTTTTTTTTCCTCACAGGAGTTGTGTTCTGCCTTTGAGGCCAAAGAGGAGCTGTATCGGGAGCTCCTGAACAAAGGTCACCAACTGCTAACGATGATGCCCGAGGGTCCAGACAGCAACACGGAGCAGGACCTCGCCAACCTGAAAGAAAAATGGGAAGCGGTGCAAGCGAAGGTCGCTGAAAGAAAGGTAGGGAATTAATGAATGGCTTTCACTGCCCTTAGCTTGATGAATCAGGATTTCAGGTTAAGGGATCGCTGACACACACTTGAGGCATGACTGTGTGGTTGAAAGCCTCTAATCCCAGTGCCGATAACCAATGGTGTAAAGACAGAGTGCTGGCGAGGACACACAGGATGCGGTTACACTGTAGATCAGAGTGGAACAACAGTGGTCTCATATGTTTTCACAGTGTAGGGTTGACAACACATCAGCTAATATTTAAGCCAAAAGTCATCATTCACTTGTTTTTTTTTAGTTTTGTTGCTAAAATGTATAAAACACCACCACTGCTCTCAGATATGGTGCTCCTCATTTTAGCTGCTTCAACTTTTACTGTAACATCTTGCATTTGCATCCTATTTACTTTGGCCCTCTTCCCAGGAAATCAAAGTCTGGTAAATCTTAGCACTGGTCAGAGCTGCTGGCCAAACTCTGTACAGCCTTTCCTGTGATACCTCTGCAGTCAAGTGGCTTATTTTTCTGTAGGACGTATGCGCTGCTAAAATACAATTCCATATTTAGCAAGACACTCGACATGACCCACAATAAATGGGAAAAACACATCAGCAGCCGTAACTCTCACCAGGTTTGTAATGTCATTAGCACAGCATTTACTGCCATGTGATGACCCTGAGCCACCGGCCTCAGCTGTGCCAAACGGATGTTTTTCAGTGATGGAGTGGCTGTTTCCTTTACTCAATTAAAACCTCATGATGCCTCAGCCATCAGTCCCCTCCAGAGATATTAACTTCCTCTCTTTAAATAGAGGTCATGTTTGGCACTGTTGAAGTGCAGTTGTCCCCCCCCACAGTCCCCTCTTTATCTGTTTCTATAACAACCAGAGAAACTTCACACTGCTAAACAATGTTATAAACAGGATCGCGCTCTTTGATTTTTGTCTAGTATTACTTCATTTTTTTAAATTATTTTTTTTAATGTTTCGTCTCCACAGGTGAAATTAGAAGAAGCTTTGACTGTGGCCACAGATTTCCACAACTCCCTGCAAGATTTCATCAACTGGCTCACCCAAGCAGAACAGACGCTGAACACGGTTTCCCCCGCTTCCCTCATACTGGAGACCATCATGTTTCAGATAGATGAGCATAAGGTACATGTTTGCACGTGGAGGACAGTTGCACAGCCTGTGAAACAACATGAAACACCGATGACAGAGAATTCCTTTTTATTGTTTGTGCATGACTGACTCATGAATTCATGGATGCCAGGTTAAGGCCTTCTAGTCCAGCTTTGCTTGATTACTAGACATAACTGCCGTAATGTCTAGTAGTCTTATTGAGTCGGTGAGAAATTAAAATTATTAGTACCATGATTACTGGTTCATGATTGCCAGCTCATCATTCTGCTTTGTCCTAAAGCCAACGATGACTTAATGGTATCTGTATTATCCTTGAGAACAGAGCTCATTAGCACATTACCCACATGACTTACATTTCCTCTGCTGTCAGCTGAAAAACCTTTATCCTTTTTTTAATGTTAAAACATCTGGCCTGAATCCTTTCCCTTTCTCCTTTGCACTGTGTCTGTGCAGATGTTTGTGACAGAGGTAAACTCCCACAGAGAACACATTATTGAACTGGACAAAACGGGCACACATCTGAAGTACTTCAGCCAGAAACAGGATGTGGTCCTGATAAAGAACCTGCTGCTCAGCGTGCAAGGCCGCTGGGAGAAGCTGGTGCAGAGGTCTGTTGAGCGGGGTCGTCTACTGGATGACGCCAGGAAGAGGGCGAAGCAGGTACTGTTCTGTGAATATTTATGCTGTGTTTGAACAGGCATGACATCAGGTCTTTTTATTATCATTGGAAAGCTCTGGAAATAGGATATTAAACCTGTTTCTTATTCTTTCTTCAGCCTATTACAGAATTTTCTGAATTATAGGGCCCTTCTGCTCCAATCATGCTAACATTAAGCAGGGCTCTGTTATAAATCTAGTGAACTCATACCTGTTTTAAAAATGCTTTACACTATTTTTTTCTTAATCTTTCATTAGTTCCATGAAAATTTCAATAAACTGATGGAGTGGTTAGATGAATCTGAGAAGACTCTGGACTCTGAAGTGGAAATTGCCAATGATCCTGATAAAATCAAGACGCAGCTGGCACAGCACAAGGTAACTGAGAGAAAAATGTGTTAGCACAGCCAGGGACATCGAGCAACATCTACAAAAAAAGTTTCATTCATTAAACAGAAATATCTCATTCCAAAGTCAGTAATCTAATGTACAAGAGCTAGAATTTAAAAATAGGAGCTATTATTTGAAACTACAGAGTCTATAGAATCCATGTGCTTATATTGCTGTTGACTATTGTTGTGTTTGTGGTGTTATGATGGGAGATTGTGCTAATCCCATCATAATCCCCAAATGGACCAAAGGTTTTAAGGCTGCCCTTGCTTTTGGATACATTTAATCTCTACAGAGTAAGAGCTCTTGAGTTTTGACCTCCTTTTTGTTTTCCCTTGCTGAAGACTGTATTCTTAATCAAAAAAAGCACACACCACACGCAGATTAAGATACTGTTTGACATGCCAGTAGTAATAATAATAAGAAAATCTCTTGAGAAGATTTGCTGTTTCCATGTGAAGATGGAGGCATTATGAGTCCACTAAACCGGACTACTGGGGAGGTTGTGTATATTATTTATCCTTTTTTTTTTTCCCATCGTGCAGGAGTTCCAGAAAGCTGTTGGCAGCAAACACTCTGTGTATGATACTACCACTCGAACAGGACGGGCCCTGAAAGACAAGACCTCTCTACAGGATGATAGACAGAAGCTGGACGACATGCTGAGTGAACTGAGGGACAAATGGGACACTGTTTGTGGGAAGTCAGTGGAAAGGTGAGGATGTTCTCCCAATGAGCGCTGTATTTCATTCCACCGACCGCTACACAGAGTACTTGCAGCACTTCTAACAACTTCACTGTGAATATTTTGTTCTGTTCTGCAGACAAAACAAGCTGGAAGAGGCCTTGTTGTTCTCCGGCCAGTTTACAGATGCTCTCCAGGCTCTTATTGACTGGTTGTACAGAGTAGAACCTCAGCTGGCTGAGGACCAGCCCGTACACGGAGACATAGACCTGGTCCTCAACCTGATAGACAACCACAAGGTAGAAAACAGCTCCACACCAAAGATCCAAAATCGCTTTCTTTTGTTGACTGGCCAGTTTGTTGCTGACGTTAGTTGCAAAAATCCAGTGAAACCTTTCACTGCTGCAATGCCCAAACCTTTTATCATTCTTAACACAATACAAGATGAATGATTCTTAAACTAACACGAGGGATAGACAATACATTACAACAACAAAAGGGTAGGCATTGTATTACTTTCTCATTGAGAGTCTGTTTTCTTTCGGGTTGTATATTGAGCAAAGGTTTGAAAATTGATGCTGGTGTGTTTTTCCTTACTCATTATTAATATTATATTAATAACATTTTTTTGTTACCATTTTATTGAAATAATAAGTCAACAGATACTGAAAGCATGATGTTTTATGCTTCTTGTCATTGGGCCAGCCATGAAATAGAGACAAAAAGGATGTTTTTTGAAATAATTTTAAAAATTAATTTAAAAATTTGTCATTTAAAAAACTGAACATTGTTAATATTTTGACTGACTGTGTCCTCAAATGTCTTGTTACTGCAGGTTTTTCAGAAGGAGTTGGGAAAGCGGACAGTAAGCGTCCAGGCCCTCAAACGTTCAGCCAGGGAGCTGATTGAGAACACTCACGATGACTCCTCCTGGGTCAAAGTCCAGATGCAGGAGCTGAGCACGCGCTGGGAGACGGTGTGCAACCTGTCGGTGTCTAAGCAGGCCCGGCTGGAGCAGGCCCTGGGCCAGGTATACCTGACAGTACTCCAAACAATCATAAGGTAGAAGGTAAGTTAACTATATGAGCCTGACATATGTGTCTTCTCCCACTGCAGGCTGAAGAGTTTCACTCTGCTGTTCATATCCTGCTGGAGTGGCTAGCTGAGGCAGAGCAAAGTTTGCGCTTCCACGGCAGCTTGCCTGACGATGAAGAAGCTCTGCGTGCGCTTATCGAACAACACAAGGTAAGCAATGCAAATGATTCTGCTTTTTTTTTATTTCAGAAAGAAAACTTTTATGTCTAACGTCGTTTCATATTTTTGTTGCTTTATTAAAGAAATAAAACACATTGCCAATACTTTGCTTGAATAAACACTTAAGATCCTGACTCTGTAATTGCAGCCTGTCTAAAAGTAGATGGCATGCTGCTTTCAGTGCCAAAAAGATTTTTCTTAACTATGAGGTCATCTGATTAAAATTACTGGGCTCTGTTCCAGTTTTAAACCAAGTATGAGCAATGTTTTGTTTTTATTTTTAGATAATCCAGTTCCAAATCCCAACGCTTTTTCAACTTAAAACATTTTTTTTTTAAAGGTGTTCATGAAAAAACTGGAAGAAAAGCGAGTGGCTCTAAATAAAGCTGCCAGTATGGGGGAGGCCATTCTCAGCATCTGCCATCCAGATTCTATCACAACCATCAAACACTGGAACACCATCATTAGAGCCCGCTTTGAAGAGGTCAGTCCACTGTTTCATACCTTCAGGTTTAACAGAACATCTATTTTGATTGCTGAAATTAAAATAAGGAAGAATTACTCAAATCACTCCAACAAGGGTTGGATCAGAAACTCTTTATAGCACTTAAAATATCAGAGAAAAAGTTACTATAGACAGTTATTATATTAAAAAAGTAATAATGATTCATCTTAGCAGGTAAACAAAAGCATGCTGTGCGCAGTTAATTTGATTTCAGTGTATCTGAAATTAATTTAGTAATTGTTAATACATGTGTAATGCTGCCATTTCACAGGTGCAGGCTTGGGCCAGACAGCACCAGCAGCGACTGGCCACAGCCCTCACTGAACTGTTAGCTACTCAGGAGCTGCTGGAGAATCTTCTGACGTGGCTACAGTGGGCTGAGACCAACCTCAGCGACAAAGATAAGGAGCCACTCCCTCAGGAGATCGAGGAGGTCAAAAACCTCATAGCAGAACACCAGGTAACTCAAAACAGCAAATAATCATAAATCTGATTTTATAACTTGAATTTTAATTTTTTTATTCCATATTTTAATGATTGCGTGGGCATTCAGTTAACAGTAGTTTACTGCTGCTCTCCCCCTGCAGGCATTCATGGAGGAAATGACCAGGAAGCAACCAGATGTTGACAAAATCACCAAGACACACAAAAGGAAGGCTGCTGTGGAGCCCCAGATCCAGTCTCAGATCCCCGTGTTGGACAAAGGAAGAGTTGGAAGTATGTATCCCATCACTGTTACTCATAGAGTATGGCCTGAGCCATCTGGCCATGCGTTGAATCACTTCAGGGTGACACCACATCCTCAATTTGCCCATTTTAGCACCTGGAATGATGTCAGTGTGAATGCATTCCTCCTGATTATATGGTGGAAACACAGTCATTTTAAAGGTTTTTGTTTTTCCTTTACAGGAAAACGTTCTCCCATGCAAACGATGTATGCGTCATCAACACAAGCTCCCATTGAAACAAAGAACCCACGGGTTAACCTGCTGGTGACCAAGTGGCAGCATGTGTGGCTGCTGGCTTTGGACAGAAGGAGGAAACTCAATGATGCTTTGGACAGACTGGAGGAGGTAATATAGCAAAATCTGCAGACATTTTTCTGCAAATATCTAGCTTTTTAGTTATTAATATTGTCTTTTCTTTCCTTATCTGCTCAGCTAAAAGAATTTGCCAACTTTGACTTTGATGTGTGGCGGAAACGCTACATGCGCTGGATGAACCATAAAAAGTCTCGCGTCATGGACTTTTTCCGCCGCATTGACAAAGACCAAGATGGCAAGGTGACGCGACAGGAGTTCATAGAGGGCATTCTCTCCTCCAGTAAGTGTCAGACTCAAAGCTGAAAAGCATCTACACCGCTGAGCAAAATGCTCTTTTTGTAACACTTAGTGTCTCTTCAACAGAATTCCCAACAAGTCGTCTGGAGATGAGCGCTGTGGCAGACATCTTTGACAGAGACGGTGACGGCTACATTGACTACTACGAGTTCGTGGCAGCTCTACATCCCAACAAAGACGCTTACAAACCACTAACAGATGCTGACAAAATTGAAGACGAGGTAATAAGAACGCCTGAGGCATTAATTTCACATTTTCAAATGTGAGGCGTTGCTTAATAAAAAAAAATGATGCGTTTGCAGGTCACGCGCCAAGTGGCGAAGTGCAAATGTCCAAAACGATTCCAGGTGGAGCAAATTGGTGCCAATAAATACCGGGTAAGCACATTTTTACGTGTTTGGCTTATCTAACAGCGAAATGCTCTTTACTTATTTTTTTTTAAGCAATACAAGCTGTGACATGGTTATGAAATATTTTAAAGTAACAGACTTTTCAGGGAAAACTCTTGTTAAAGGTAAGTGTTGAACTTGATGACAGAAGTGCTAATATGTGCTAACCTTTCTATATTTTTTATTGTTCCTCACATCACCAGTTCTACCTTGGAAATCAGGTACATCCTCTTTTCTTTCCCTCCTTCTCTTCTGTGCCTTATCGAGCCTTGCGTCCTTTTCTCGTTTACCACATTTGCTGTCCAATTAACACTTTCTGCCCAGATTCCTGGCTGATGTTCTCAGATGTTCTGGAACTCAGAAGTAGAAATAAAAAAAGTCTATGGCCCGCTGATTTAATCTAACTTCATTTAACACTGGCCTAAGATGTGTGTTTGGTCTGAGAATTTATGGTAGCTTCACACATAACTCTAAATCTGATTTAAAATGAGTAAATGAAAGAAGCATGCTTTCAAGTTTTATGTCAGTCTACATTTATGTCCAATCTAAATTTGTTCTTTTCACATAGGTTTTGTTTTTTTGGGGGAAAATAAGACTTATTTGTGTGATAATTAGTGCAGTTTATGTTTATATATATATATATATATATATATGTATATCTGCTTTTGAGTTTCAGAAAATGCAATATTGGCGTGCCAGTACCATTTCAGCCCATATTTTACTGGTTCATGGGCATAAATTCATCTGCTGGGCATACAAAAATGCTTTCTGTGTGCTTGCCTTTGCTGCTTCAGTGTCATGGGAATGATTTACCTCACCGCTGGCTGACACTGTTTATTACATTATTTGGGCAGCTTTGATAATTTCAATGAACACGTTGCTTTTCATTTCTCTTACTTTGTTACTATGTGCTGGCAATCTGCATGTCGGAAAAAGGTCATCACTGAGGGGTCAGTGAGAGGGGATAGGGGCATTAGTGATGCTTTATGAACTAGTTTGTACTAATGTTATCACACAACAATAAATTAAAAATAATTCTTTTGACAGTTTGGTCTGGTTCACTGCTTACATGACTCCTTAATCGGCGATGAGACAATAGCAAACAGGGAAAATCAAAATCTTACCCCCCACCTACACGTTGCAGTTTTGGAAAGCTGTATTCTGGTAAATGGTTATTCTTAAGCTGTTTCTTGTGCCTCCTTTTACTCCAGATCATCATCACCTTTAATGTATTTGATCACTAGACTCACCAGTGGCATTAAATCATTATGATAATCATACAAGTGCAGGATTTTTTTTTTTTTTAATCAGTTAAAGTGATACCATATGATAATAGGAAGTTAGTGGACAGTCATCAGTGTTTGGTCATGTCTGCGTGTCACACTGTGGTGGTGGATTTAGACAGAAGTGATTTGAACCATTCCTCATGTGTGTCATTTGGAGCTAGCTGCATTGGATCTGCATCAGTGTCAATGCATCCTGACCATTTGTAGCTGTAGAAAGTGCAACAAAGTGCTGGACTGTAGGAGATCGATGTTTGTGCGTTTGATCAGAATGTGATGTTGATTTTGACAGAAAGCATGCATGCTGTAATTGCAAATTCTGTTTTTGTGCCTGATGCTCATGGTCTCATCCAACTGGCTGACATGTGTGGTATCCCCTCATAAGGCTTGAATCATTCTCCCCCATAACATGCTCAGTGTTCCTGTGTCTGCTATGTGTAGTAGGTGAGATGAAGGCAAATTATTACACACTAGGGCCCCCTGGTGGTGTAATCATGTGCCTTCTGTCATGGTGTTTTTTTTCTTCACAGGCTCCTCCTGCAGTAAAAGTGGAGTCTTACATTGCTGAGATAAAGCCAGACACATAGACATTACAACCAGAAACCGCAATTACACAGTGATCACTGAAATAAGAGAGGAAAAAAAAGGCTGGTTAAGTTTGTAAAGCTGTGAAGTTTGATGTATTTACTGCTTTACAAAATCTCCTATTCAGTTAACTCTCAACAGTAGCAGGTATGAACGTAGTGCCTGACTGATGATATGGCTTTGAGGCTGATTCTGATATTTCTAATTAAAAATACTATTGAAATTGTGTGGTTAAAAGAAAAAAAAGTTGTTTGCTAATCTGTCAGCATCAGCATTTACTGGGATTGATAAATGAAAATTATAAAGTAAAAAAGAGACAGGAGAAATATTTAAAAATATTTAAAAATATTTAAAAAATTCAACCATGTTATGAGTGTTGATATATGTCCACCAGCGGGCACTCTGGAACCGATCCAAGCAGAGGCCGGGGTGTAAATAAATAACTTCACAATACCAATGTGAGGGAAATCTGCTTATATTTTTTGTGTATGAAAGAGAAAAATATATTGGATATCAGAATATCAGACTTTTAAATCACCAAACATTGGTATTGGTATCAATAAAAATCATTTGGGCTGTATTCTAGACTTCGTAAAAGTCATGATAATCTCATAAAAAGCTCTTTTTGCACATTATGTTGTGTAATTTTTTTATCGTTTTATTTACACAGACACCAATATCCTGTATGCAATATCTAAAGTAAATCAGTATTAACTAAAAATTTTGACTCAGTTAAAAAATCAGTCAGGCTCTACTTCAAATTGTAGTGTATAGTAAATGAATCAGTGACTTTGAGGTAGAAATAAAACAACAGCACACGCTTATAGAAAAAAAAGTTGGATTGACCTTTGTGTAATTTGTGTTTTGTTGTGTCTGAGAATGAAAAGTTAAAATTCATGTTTTTGTGTCAAATCTTTTTGTGTTTCTGATTGTATGTGTACGTGTGTGTGTGTGTGTGTGTGTGTGTGTGTGTGTTTAAACCTGTACAACATATAAGAGAAACCAGAAGCAGATGTGAATCTTTTCCAACAGGTTATTTTTGAAGCTCAGTGAAATAATCTAGATGAAAGCCATCTGCTCCCCCACAATTAAAATAATTAGCTGGGATAAATGTAATTCTTCATTCCACTCTGGTTTCCAGTGTTGCACAGCTTCTAGTCTGCAGTGCGAGTGTGCTTACAGGAAGGTCAGGTTTTTCACACATTCCCCTCTCTATTTTCCTTCCCCCATCACAGTTTGGAGACTCTCAGCAGCTACGCCTTGTGAGAATTTTGCGCAGCACTGTGATGGTGCGGGTGGGAGGAGGCTGGATGGCGCTGGACGAGTTTCTGGTGAAGAATGACCCCTGTCGAGGTGAGTTCAAAGGTTAACTTCAAGGAGTCACAATCCAATTTTGTTTAAAGGTCAGCTATTGTATTGACTTTCACTTCCTTTGTCCGTGTGTGATGAAAGAATCTGGCACATCAGGAAGGTGAACACGGCTGATCTCTTCATTAATCTTTTGATTGTATATCACCATTTTTTACTACCCACATATGGAGGATAACGATGATTTTGATTAAGATTATTATGTATTCACTGATGTTAGCTCAGTTATTGAAACATGAAATACAAATACTGTCCAATGTCTATTTATACTGGCTTATTTGAAATGGAAACTTACTTAGCTTGAAAATATAAATATATCACATATATTAATAATTCATGCAATATATTGTATTACATTATATCTATATATAATATAGTGCAATTTTCTGAGGGTTAAAATTAGTTTATTTTCCTTTGTTCCCACTATCCCAACACTCAACGCCTGAATGAGATACAGTGGCTTGCAAAAGTATTCGGCCCCCTTGAACTTTTCCACATTTTGTCACATCACAGCCACAAACATGAATCAATTTTATTGGAATTCCACGTGAAAGACCAATACAAAGTGGTGTACACGTGAGAAGTGGAACGAAAATCATACATGATTCCAAACATTTTTTACAAATAGATAACTGCAAAGTGGGGTGTGTGTAATTATTCAGCCCCCTTTGATCTGAGTGTAGTCAGTTGCCCATAGACATTGCCTGATGAGTGCTAATGACTAAATAGAGTGCACCTGTGTGTAATCTAATGTCAGTACAAATACAGCTGCTCTGTGACGGCCTCAGAGGTTGTCTAAGAGAATATTGGGAGCAACAACACCATGAAGTCCAAAGAACACACCAGACAGGTCAGGGATAAAGTTATTGAGAAATTTAAAGCAGGCTTAGGCTACAAAAAGATTTCCTAAGCCTTGAACATCCCACGGAGCACTGTTCAAGCCATCATTCAGAAATGGAAGGAGTATGGCACAACTGTAAACCTACCAAGACAAGGCCGTCCACCTAAACTCACAGGCTGAACAAGGAGAGCGCTGATCAGAAATGCAGCCAAGAGGCCCATGGTGACTCTGGACGAGCTGCAGAGATCTA
>VVHJ01002770.1:0-15257 GCA_015107715.1 Tylochromis polylepis | reverse complement strand
ACTCAAGCCCCCCCCCCAAAAAAAAAACCAACAAAAAAACAAAAACAAAAAAACCCCCAAGGTGTTACCAAACCAACCAAGATTAATATCGTCTGAATTCCAGAGATATTTCAAGGCATTAAATGCTCTGATCTGAGTATAAATTTCACATTTATCAACAACAATGACAAACAAACAAAAAAACAACAAAACAAGCAGTACTTTTAAGCAGGTCCTTAATGAATGCAAAACCCCAGTGGTGTGTATTTATATACACAATTCTTTTAGGCCAGTCTGCATTTGCTGATGCTATAACTTCTGCCCACTGCACCGTTGCTTACATTTCTTGCCCAGTTTTCCATTTTCTCCACTTGTGTCTGTGCTGATCTAAGTCCCCTCTCCCTTTTTTTTCCTCCAAAATTTCATCCCTCCGCTTCAGAAGCATTTTTACAGCCTCGTTTCCCTGGAACCAACAATCATTTTCATCATCCACAGTATATTATTAGGCTCTCGTCTCCTTTTCACTCCTCAGGATGAGTTCCATTTTTATCTTAAAACCATGGTCCCCCATCTTTCCATCTTTTGTACTCTATTTCATCTAACACAACACTGAGAATGTTCTTTTTTTGGGGGGGGGGTTAGACTAGGTTCCTCTGCTTGGATGATCATGCCTGCTGAAAGAAATGTCAAGGGCATTCATAATAAATGCATTTTCAATGACTTATTATATATTACTATTTTTTTGTTGTTGCATCTTGCAGTATTTCCATGACAACCATCACCTAACTAATATTTTTAGACATGGTTCCTCTCAACCTGGGACTTCTCTGGAATCAATCCCACAATGCTCTTTATTCTTCTGGAGGAAGTAATTCATGTTAATACACATAGATCAGGCTCAGTGTTACTAAAAGGGGAAAATGTAATGATTTATTGTTCTAAAACAAACAAACAAACAAAAACTAGTATTTATGGATTTTAGATAGTAAAAATCACACTTTAGCAGTCCCTTTAATTGCGTTGACATGAATAAATAGTTTGCTAAACAGAATTACAAATAACTACTTTGACATTTACAGAGAAACAACAGATATACAAAAATAACTTACAAATAGCTGAACAGTGAGATTACCTTGTACCTAAAATAAAGTGCTTCTTCAAATGTCAAACATTGTCAGATACCCTTTTCTACTATTAAATGAATTGTCATGTATACTCACTGGACACTTTATTAGGTATACCTAGTACTAGAACTTTTACTGTGTTGGGCCCACTTTTGCCTTGTGAATTGCCTTAATTCTTTGTGGCACTGATTCAGCGAGATGCTGGAAACATTTTTTTAGAGATTTGGGGTCAAACTGACATGATAGCATTATGCATTTGCAACGGATTTGTCATCACATCCATGATGCAACTCAAACCAATTTCAGATCATTTGAAGCTTTGTAACATGGCTTGTTATGCTTCTAGAAGCAGCCATTAGAAGATGAGTGTAGTGTGGTAATAAAGGGATGGACATGATCAGGAGCAATACTCAGGTAGGCTGTGGTTTTAAAATGGTGCTAAGTTGGTACTAAGGCACCCAAAGTGTGCAAAAAAATATCCCCTGCTCCATTACACTATCACCAACCAGCCTGACCCATTGATACAAGGCAGGATGGAGCCATCATGCTTTTTACATCCAATTCTGACCCTGCCATCCAAATGTTCCAATAGAAATCGAGATTCATCAGACAAGGTTTTTCACATCTTCTGTTGTTCAATTTTGATGAGGCTGTGCAAACTGTAGCCTCAGTTTCCTGCTCTTAGCTGACAGGAGCAGCATCCAATGTGGTCTTCTGCAGGTGTTGCCCATCTGCTTCAAGGTTTGATGTGTTGTACATTCTCATACATGCTCTTTTGGTTGCAATGAGTGGTTATCTGAGTTACTGCTTTCCTATCAGCTTTTAGCAGTCGGGCACCAAAAACGTTGCCATGTTCAGAATCCATTAAATCAGCTTTCTTCCTCAACAGGTCATCTTGATCACATCTACATGCTTTAGTGCACTGGATTGCTGCCATATGTTTGGTTTATTATATATTTGTGTTCATAAGCTGTACCTAATAATGTGTCTGGTGAGTGTATATAGCACTTTTCTTACTGACCACTGCGAGCCACGTTTAAATGTCCATTCATACAGCATTTCAAGCATTTATTTACCTCACATCCACACCCAAATTCGAATCTTCAGTTAACCTAAGATACCACTGAACTGTGAGAGGAAGCCAGAGCATGCAGAAGAAACCGATGCAGGGAGAGCTTGCAAACTCCACCGAGAAAAACCTCAGGTGACAATGACCAGCAAACCTCTAGATATGCAGCAACAGTGATAACCACTGCGGCACCATGATGCACTGGTGGGAATGCAGCCATAAAAATGTACTTTCGTGATTACGTTTGATGTTTTTCCAGATGTGCTGAGGTGTGAATGTACGCACACTTTTTAACAATCCTTTCTTTTATTTTATTTTCACCTATTTTTTTCCTCTTTTCACATCAGACTCTTTTTTTAAAATCTGTGCCACAGGCGAGGAGTATTCAGCGCATTCAGACCTCAGCAGTCAGACTTTTGCATCACACCAGCATGTGAACCTTGTAACCTTTAGTGGTTATATTTTATGTTGAAAAAACAGTTAAAAGGGAGTTTTTCCTTCCCACTGTCGCCAAAGTGCTTGCTCATAGGGGGTCATATGATTGTTGGGTTTTCTCTGTATCTATTATTGTACGATCTACTGTACAAATATTAAGCGCCTTGAGGCGACTATTGTTGTGATTTGGCGCTATATAAATAATTGAATTGAAAAACAGGTGGAATTCTGACAACTTCCACCAATTACAGTTCACAAAAGTGAATCATCACATGTTAAAGATTGAGTCTCTTTCTAGATGAAAGTAGTCATGGAGCAATTTGTGGAAATGTCAGTAATCCATGAAATCCATGATGTGAAATGTATGTAATTACTGCAATTGCTGAGATGCAATTACCTCCCCTCCCCTGTGAGTCATCCTTTAACATGCACATATACATGTGCATGTTAAAGGATGACTCACAGCTCACTAAACTTTATATTAACCCTCAAAAGCTCTAGTCATTAAAGTTTCTTGAGCTAATGAGGTAAAGAGGAATAGCTTTTCAAATAGGATATTTTATTAGGACGATCATGTTAGTCCATGAAATTCTTAGAAAATGCTATCCATTGTGCTTTGTACTCAGTGACCCCCATCACAGCACATCACATTGTGTCTGAAAGCCCATAAAGAGAGAGCGCTGTGGAGAGAGAGAGTGTTTAGTGGAAGCAACGGGTTCACCACTCCGAGGGCAGGTTCACACATAGTTAGAGTTAAGAAAAACATTTCTCAGTGTAAAGGCAAAGAATTTGGGGATTTTATCACTTGCAGTGCATAATAACATTGCAAGCGTTGCCAGGGAAATTTCTGTACACAATAGATAAAAATGAAAACAATCTCCAGGCCCTCAGGTGGCACTGTAGTGGAAATTACTGCATCGGCTCAAGAAAGCTTCTGAAAAATATAATCAGAAACATTTGTTTTTGTCTCCACAAATGCAAAAGTGTAAGGGTTGTTGAGCGCTTGCAAGAGTATGGCTCTTCTCTCCCTCATGAGCATATATTAAAAAGCAAAACTAATTTTCAGCATTTGCTGTGCCGCTTTGCACTAATTAAACATGGGGTTTAAAAGTTTTGCAAATCATTGCATTTACATTTTAAACGGCATCCAAGTTTTCTTTTAAAAGACGGGTTATACAACAGGTGGCCTAGAAATACAACAGAACACAATTATTAAACCCAAATTTACCCAAAACTAATTTAATAATGTCCACTACAGTAGGGAAAATAATTATTTGATTCCCTGCTGAATTTGTAAGTTTGCTCATTTACAAAGAAATGATCAAGGATAATTTAATATGCAAAGAGATCAGAGAAAAGATGTTTATCAGAATAAATATTAGGATATTACAAGTATATCTAATGGATGGGTATCTGGAGTTGAGATTTTTCTCGGTCCAGTCATTGTCCGTTTACAGAGATATCTCAAAAACGCATCTGTCAATTAACGCATTCTTCAGGAAATTGTTTGCATCTGTGACAAATACAAAGGTATCATTGCCTCGGATGGTACCTTTTTTTTGGGCTTTTACTTCAGTGAATGTCTAATTTTTCAGGGAGTTTCATTTAAATGGAAAGGGACAGAACATCAACCAAGAAAATTCAGAAAAAACACATTTAACACATTTTATTTGCATGTCATAGTGAAATAAGTTAGGAAAACATGACTTAGCAGTTAGATGGTCACTGGGTTTGCATACATCTCAGGAGGGATTTTAGCCCACTCCTTTTTAAGAAACTCTTTAAATCCTTTATGCTTCTTGGATCCTACCTGGCAACTCAATGTTTCAGCTTCTATATACAGATTTTCTATAGGATTGAGGTTTGGAGACTGCCTAGGCCACTCCATTGTTTTAATGTGTTCCTTCTTTAGTCTTTAGTTTTCTTGAGTCTATACTTTGGGTCACTGTCATGCTGGAAGACCCATCCATGACCCATTTTCAGTCTTGTAGCTGAGGGAAGGAGGTTCTCGTCCAAGATTTTACAGTACATGGCTCAGTCCATTGGCCCCTCAAAGCGGTGATGTCATACTGTACCCTTAGCAGAAAAACAGCCCCAAAGCATAATGTTTCCACCTCTGTGCTTGACTGTGGGGATGGTGTTCTCTGGGTCACACTCAGCATTTCTACCAGCATATCAACCAATTCATTTCTTTGTAAGTGAGCAAATTTACAAATTCAGCAGGGGATCAAATAATTGCTTCCCCAACTTTAAATCTTTTTTAAATGTCCCTTAAGGAAAATTGAAAATCTATTTTCACTTGCAGTCTTTCGCTCAAAACAAATAGTTAGTGGGAATTCGGTTTGGCAGATCGGAGGCTCTGGCTATGACACACTCGCCCTCCCTTTGCTATCACCTCTGCTCATGTGTTACGTCAGTTCAAGTCTGTGTGAAAAGCATCTCAGCTCTCTAATTAAAAAGCCTAATTAAAACCAGAGGGATGATCTTCCTCTTAGTCCCGTCTGCCAAATCAAAACAGAGAGAGGGAGGGCTGAGAGGCAGTGAATTGCAGCCATGAGAAACCTCTCGTGGTGAGGCTGTCAGGAGTGTGACAGACTGACGTACCACTGGGAGCCTAAACTAGGCGGCACTGAGATGAGAGCTTATGTCAGGACTGCTTTTTTATCTACTGTTACAGCCTCTTCATATTCTAACAAACTAATCAGCTACTTTATGTGGAAAACATCTCCTGAGAAGGAAGTTTGAAATGAGTAAATTGTGCCCAGTAGCCAGCTGCTGCCCTGCAGCACAGCAGCCCCCAAAGGCCCAGTCAGTCCAAACCATGTTTGCAGATCTTACACTCCTCAAACTGAGTTCTGTGTTTGTCTTCTTCTCTCCTCACAGTTTGGATAAAATAGACAAATCATGGCAGTCTCTTTTTAGTAACAATTAAAATGGCTTAAATACTGTGGTCTCGTTTTGTGCAAATAACATTTCATCCAGAAGTGAGAAAAATTGATTTAATTGGATGAAACCAGCAAAGCAAGAACAAATACATATCAGCCAGTCTTTATTTCAGAGTATCACGAAGCCATAAAAGTTCATTCTATTCTGTGTTAAAATGTCACTGGTTTTATGAATTATGAGTAATAGTCACCAGACTCGTGAATCACTATGTGTCCCGCCCTATAGCAGCTGGAATAGGCTCCAGCTCCCTGATTCTAAATTCAGTTTCTGGAAAAGAGCAGCAGAGAATTGAAATAGGAACGATAAAGTTTGAATATTACGTGGAAATGCTCATCATTTGTTTGATTTGACATGTTTTACGCGACTGTACGGTAAGTGCAAAAAGGAAATCTCCTTTATTTTTTAGGGAATTTGATTTACTACATAGCTTACTGGTTAGACAGTGGGATCAAAGTGCACTTTAAACTCCATCTTGTCCATCTTAAGAAAGTCCATCTTGTTAGTTTTACTGAAGATGTTGATGATGTGTAAAATATTAATTCAGTAGCTGTCTGAACTGTGCTGCTTGATATATTTCTCAAGAAACTCCACAAAGCAATTTAACTGTTGGTTCATACGTAGACAAACAAAAGCTGTCTTTACTTTAATGTTGTTTTGTCGAAATTTCAGTTATTGCTATTATGCTTTGTCCTAACTGAAATATTGTTTTAATGTTCTCTTGATAGAACTCTTATGTCAGGCCATGCTGTGTCACTATAAATATTTCAGGGGCACATATTCCTACATGCTAGTCTTGGTAGCCGGGGATCAGTCCGCCAGGGCCTCCACTCCTGGCCGCCGCCTGACACACATTGTACCCGACCCCTATGGAGCCTCCTGCGGATGGTGGGCCTGCAGGAAGATGGGCCCATGTCCCTTTATCACCAGATGCTCACCCTCGGGCACCCTCCTCGGGCCTGGCTCCAGGGCGGGACCCCGGCCTCCTGGGTGAGGTGTTCCGGGCATGTCCCACCGGGAGGAAGCCCCAGGACATGCTGGAGAGATTATATCTCTTGGCTGGCCTTGGAACGCCTTGGTGTTAGCACGGACAAGCTGGAGGAGGTGGCTGGGGAGAGGGTGGGCTTCTCTGCTTAGGCTGCCAGCCAGACAGCCAGCCAGCCATCGAATACTGTTACACCCAGTTTATTCGTGACTTTTACAAACATTTTTTGCTTTAATAAAAAGAGAATAAAAGGTACATCAATGTGCATAGGGTTATATAGGTATATAGAAAGCCAGCAACAGACTAGCCTTTCCCCTTAAGCACTAAAGTGCTCTGCTATTGGTACTTAGTTGATACACTAAGTATGAAGAGCAGCGCGCTTCATACTTAGTGTATCACGTGTCAGTGAAAACACAAATAATACCTCTTTCCAACTTTAGTAAGATAGACCACGAGCCACAACCAAATAAGCTGCTGTCAGAGGTTTAAAAAAAAAAAAGTATTTTAGTGGTGAGTGGGCCTAAAGCCATCCACCCACATGTCCCTCAGGTCAGAGGTTTTTGGTTAACCTTAACTGAGAAGGGACCATTCTGCTTAGTTATCAACAGCTTACAGAAACAAGTCCTTCTATGTCTGAGTTATTAATAATATGAATTACAGACCTATAAAGTGACATCTGTCATCTCACACACTGCAGCCAGTTCCTTGCTTTGTTGTATTTCATATCCACAGCACCGTCTGTGGTGCTGAAGTTTTGTGGAGTGACCTTCCTAAAAGGATGAATTTGGTGCAGGATAACTGGTCACTGTTGACTAGCGTTTCCTTAAGCAAAAGCCCCAACATTGTTTTGATGTGAGGCTGCTTTTTGTTTTTTGTCAAGGTAAAAAATAAGGTATAAATAAATAGTGCCACCAGAATGTTGGTCTGATTTTTATTTATTTTTTTGCTTGAGTAGTAGCAATTGGCACAGCATTTGCAAAAAAAAAAAATAAATAAATAAATTTTTTTAAATGTGATGATGAAATTATCAAAACATGGGAACACTGTGTGCATACAAACGAGCATTCTGTGTAGATAATGCAGTAAAGCCACATAATTTCCCTCTATAAGTGCTGGTGGGCTGGTGGTGTAAAATCCTAACGTTAAAAATCTTTTTATCTTCTGTACACTGCACAGAAATCTCCCTTGAATAAGCAATAGAAATGATTTTTGCTTTTGCTGGTTTCATTCTGGTTTCCAAAAGAATTAGATGATGAAGATCAATCAAATTAAGTTCTTTTCTGTGGAAACAAGTATGACAACATCCTCTCCAAATTGTATAACGACATAATGTCCATCCTGTTTGTAGCAGAAAAAGATGAATAATATAACAGAATTGCAGAATTGACAAAAAAACACTTCAGCAGCAGAAAGTGATGCGTTATTCTGTGAGACAAGCGCTGATGGATTAATATTATTAATATTTAGCTTTTAACTGTTAACAAGTCCACAGTATATGTCAAAGGAAACTTTGATAACAATGCACATATTTCATCCTGGCTTGAAGTAGTTTGTCTAACCAACAAACCCATCTGGAACTGATGCAGTGTCCGTAAAGCAGGAATGATAGATGAAAATGTTTGGAAATGTCAGAAACTGTATTTTAACATTCAAAAATCAGATGAAGAAACTCAACAAATATCATGTGAAGCAAGCGGCACATCTAACAGGCAGACGTGATATGGTACAAAAAAGATAAAATTATTGGAGCAGCACATAATGGCAGGCTTCGAGCGCAGTCTGCTGGAGATAAGGAAGCAAAAATCACACTGTCAGTTTCCATATGGAAACAAAAATAAATAAAGAGACCTTTGCTATCTGGAGGAGCAGATTCTCTGATTTAGCTTATTCGAACGTACATATAAACAGACTCAAAAAGAAGGCTGGAAATTTATAATTTCAGCTTTAAAATCTACGGTAGGTTATTTCATTAAAGAGAAAAAAATAATAAAGAATTTTAAAGCTGTGAACGTTGACATGCTGCTTATCCATACCTTTATCTCACAAGCCCATTTGTATTCATTAAAATGACAGAGACAGCAAATGACAATAAATTATATCCATTCATCAATTTTCTTCAGCTGGACGCCCAGACCTCCCTCTCCCCAGCCACCTTCTCCAGCTTATCCAGGGAAACACCAGCCAGCCGATGTAATCTCTCCAGTGTGTCATGGGTGTGCCTTTCTGCCACCGACATGCACTGGGAATGAATCCTACTTATTAGCAACCCGTAGCAATGGGCCATATACCACATTCTCCCAAAATGCCATAAGGGTGGGATGCACTGTGTGTCACGTGGCGGTCAAAGGCGGGAGCACTGGCGGTCTGATCCCCGGCGGTCTGATCCCCAGCTATTGAGGCTATCCAGTAAAATAGGTGACTTAATTTTAATTATCTCCTTAAAAACATGACAATCTTTCTTAGCTCAAATTAAATATGCCCAAACTTTAAAATAATGAGGTCAGTATATGTGCAAATAACACCTGTGATCCAAGGGAAACCAGTATTAAGAAGTTGGTTTAAAGGGAGAGGAGTATGCTTGTTTTAGATAGTGGATAAGCAGGTAAATATGGATTAATGTGAATTATAAATCACACAAAGTAACTCTAAAAGAGTTCAAGAATAAAAGAGTGTAATAAGTTTTCAACAGCTGAGCTGTGTATGGAGTTGTGGATGAGTTTAAGACAACTTTTACTTCTCTCTGTTTAAGTAAAGGGCAGTATTATGTTAAATGGGAAGTTTAAATCAACAAAGGCTTACTTTTATTCAGTCTTGCAGATAACAAATAAAGGCTGGGGTAAACCCTAGAACACAAAGAGACAGATGAATAAAACAGACACCATCCAATTAGGTATAATCTCAACAAAAGTAAAGTGCTGCAAACAAACACAAACAAATCCAGAAGGTAAAAGGAAACAAAGATAGAGGGAGACAGACAAAGGAACAAATGTAGCATATTAACAACTGCCAGGGGAAGATACTGAAGAGCACAGTGACAAAAAAAACACAGAAACAGAAAGATAAACACAAAAGGTAAGTGAAAGGAAAACTATATCAGAAACCCCAGACCATGTCAACCACCTGCATTTAGTAACACAAGTGTTTGGCTATTAAGTAAAAGAGCACAGACCTCACAAGGCAAGAATTCATCTCCATGAAATGAGATCAGAAATGTGGATTAAAACTTTAAGTTGGGCTCATGAATACAAAACCTCAGCATGTCATGAGAAAGTCTCTGAGCAAAAGAGGAATAAATTACAGGCAGTGAGCTTTAATTTCCTGCTGAGTGCCTTCAGCAAGTTGAAAGCCTTATTTACAAATCATCCACTTTATCTGATCAAAAGGCTCAGCGTGGTTAAAAGAGCTGTATCATAGCATTCATTTAAACTAAAATGCTTAAAACATGTCATTACAATATCAAAGAGAAATCTCTTTAAAATGAATTCAAATGATTTGAAATTATTATGCTTTTTTTGTGACTGACACTCAGTAATATGTTCATGGAAACAGTGTGATAACTTTGGAAATATACTTGGGCCTTTCATTTAGTTTGTATACTATATATGGAGCAGCCAGGAACATCGCTTTTTCAAGCTAAACTCAGTGTTTACTCACTATAGCTTCACTATGATTGGTGCAGACATAAAAATTGTTTTTGATCTTCTTGTCTAACTCATGGAAATACAAAATAAGAAAAAAAAGAGACCACACGGGTCACTTTGTTCCAGTGTCACTAGTAAAAAAATATGGACCTACATAACCTATAGCTTTGTTTTACAAACTTTAATTCCATGTATTGTCCAAGATGTCAGCGTGCACCACATGCAAGAAAATGAATTTTTGGGTGATTTTCTGGGTTGTCGGCTGCTCGAAAACATCAGTCATTCAATGTCTATTCATCTTTTTTTAGTTCCAGGGTTTATACTTATTTCTGACTTTCAGATAATAAACTACAAGCAGATGACTGAATATCTTTTTGAATTTTCCCAGCTTGTGATTACTTTTTTATTGACTTTACTAAGAGCAAGAGTTCTGGCAACTTGAATGATCGTGTATAAATTGTAAATATTAGTAGACTCAACAATGAGAGAGGCTACTAGGAAAGTTGGTAACAAGCAGTCACTGACAAAAAGCGGCCTCAGTTTTAGAGACCGCTTTTATTGATCATAAAATAATGACTACAAACTGTCTTAAGTGGAAAGAAGAACAAAAGGTGGAACAGGAACCTTGCTGCCTTGATCTCAACTCAAGAAGTCAGTCTGGGCTCGTGGAAAGTGAGAAAATCAAGAGATGATCAAAATCAATAGAGGGACTGAGGCAGTTCTGTCACAGTCCGGCTGAGAAGCAGACTATGTGGTGAGATGAGGAGGACCCAAATGCAGATACGCAAAAGAAAACTTGATTTTTAACAGAAAACAAAACATTTATTGGTAGACTAAACAAAGTAACAAACAAAAGTCAAAACCAATAAAGATGCTAACAAAACCTAAACTGAGAAAAACTAGAAGGCAAATATAAAAAGCTCTAAACATGGAAACCTGACAAGAATCCCTGAACCATGAATCCTTGGAAACCTGGCATGACCACAACAGACAACCTGACCCAGAACAAAGGAAAACAGGACTAAAATACACACAGGAGTAATCAGGGAATGGGAGACAGGAGGGAAACACAGCTGGGAGAAATCAGACTTAACGAGACAAGGGAAGCAAAACCAGAAACAATGACATGAGACACGGACCTTCAAAGGAAAACACGAAACATAACAGAGACGCAGACATAACATGACCTTAACATAAGACACGCAGACATGAAACACACGAGGGCAAGGGAGACTAAAACACAGGGGTAAAGACACACGGGGAACCTAATAAACAATGAACTCAAACAGCAACCTAGACATGGAAATAACTTAGAGAACCTAATAACTAAAACATAACCATAAACAACAATATATAAGTATAAACTCAAAACGCTGGGTCAAAAGACCCAGGATCACGACTAGTTCGCAAAATATCAAACAAACAAACAAACAAAAAACCGTGCACAAATGTACCAAAAAGGATAAGTGCTGCTCTAAAGGTAAATTTTGATTACACTGAATGTTACTTTGGCATAGTCTTCTCTTTATGGTACTTTTCAGCTTAATAGGTTAATATTTATCATCAGAATACACTTAGTATATTTTCAGTGCCTGTAAAGCTTTTTCACAGTTTTGTGCATTAGTTTCATATTACTTTAATCTGTCTTATCTTAAAAAGTATCTCTTATCAGAGGTAGTTTCCTCTAGTGCAATCACTTTTCTACCACAGAGACTTATCTCCTCCTTATCTTTGTGTCCCAAAGTTTCTGATGAATTATCTTTCTCTGACTCACATGTTTAGTTTTTTTTTTAAAAATATCACTAAGAGTTTTGCTGAGACTCAAAGAGACCTTTCACTATCAACAGGATCTTGATTTTGATTCCCCCTTCAGAGGTTTGAAGGAGAATTTCTAACCTTAACATTATTAAATCCTGACTGTTATGAAACATCTTATTGCCAGGTGCTGCCAGGTGCCAAACAAATGCTGCCATTTGTTTAAGGAATAATTATGTTTTTTATTGGGGAAAGTATAAACGGGCATTCACAAATGATTGCACAGGGACATTAAAGGAAATCCCCAGCAACCATATGACTGAACTGGTTTGGATAAGCGAGCTGGAATATTCTCATTAAATATCAGCAGAAAGAAAGAGTGATGTTTATCGTCTGTATGTGTGTCTGTATGTGTGTATACACTCATCAGTAAAATGAGTCATCATCCTTTGGGGTTTATTACCCTCATCACTTCGGCTTGGCTGTGTAGGTGATTAGGAGAGATTCCCCGAAGCAGTTTTCCAGGAACACAGTAAGTCTGCGTGTCTCTGTGTATGTCTGTGTTTACCTACTGAAAAGGGCTGCTGTTCGTTCATATAGGGATGACTGTGAGGTACAAGACAAGAACACTCTATTAGGCCTTGCAGAAATATGTCTTTTTTTTTTTTGTCTGTATTTTGTTTTCTGAGTGCTCTCTCTGACTGCTTTTTTTTGTTGTTGTTGTTGTTTGTTTCTGTCCCTGAGAAAAAAAACATGTAATGGTTGTTTTGTACAAAATGACTGCTCACCTAACAGTTGGAGCTGATGGCTTTGGTCTGTAATCCAAGACAAAATAGTAAAAAAAAAAAAAAAGCTCTTTTGGCCAGCATCACACATAGTAAACAGCAGCACATTTTGTACTAGAGCCAGAAGCAGCAAGGATAGTTAAGGATTACATATCCATGTGTGCATTTAGCTCTAGATAAAGATAATTTCTTAAAAGTAAAGTGTCTTTGTTTGTTTGTTTGTTTTATCTCATTACAGTTACTCTGTCTACCAGTCTTCCGTGAACTGCACTAGCCTGTGTCAAAGGTCCGGTAGAAATAAAGTTTAAGTGATTGAATGTGTACAGTATATTTGTCTTTATCTTTGATAGCTTTATCTTTTAACACACACTGTGACCAAAGTAAAATGAACAAATGGATGACAGTTACAGTGGACTGAAATAATAAAAAGTCAGAGCAATTAATCTTTATAAATATATTTTAATATGCTCTTGTGCTCACAGACACAACTCCATATCTTGCATGTCCTCTCCCCATGAATCACTGTAACTTGATGATACACTTTTTGGATCACTAAAGTAAAAACTTGAAACTTGAAAATGTGCCCAAGACTAGCATCATTTTGTAAAGGTGGAACATAATTTCTGAAAATTTAGCTCAAACATATCAAGGCAACTAAAGCTGTTAAGTACAGTTTGAGGTAAACTTGTGAGGAAAAAACAAAAATGCAGTGTTTGTTAAGGGCATTCTTTGCTCGATTTAATCCCTCTTCAAATTGTACAGTAAGTGGAATATGTTGCAATTAAATGATGTTTCTGTACTAACTGAAAATATTTCAAATACAGAATATCAGTAATGGTTCTTCATATTCATAGCTCATAAAATAAGTTAAAAAATCCTACGCAGAAATTGCAACAGAAATGACAGAAATTAATGATGATTGGAGATTTTATTTATTGATATAATATTATCCACTGGGCTCAGGTCTATCATTGAATGAGCCTCCGTACACTAGAGACAAATTATGTTTATTAAAAGTATATTAAAACCCTTATTTGTCTTATGGTTCAGTCACACTGGAGTAGAAATAGATGCATCTTGCAACTAAAAAAAATTGGTGGTTGTCCAGTGACTGATCTAAAGATTTTTTTTGTGATTGTAAATAGTTAGTAAATTGTTAAAATAGTGTTGACCCTCAGCCCGGTTGTGCAGTGGTTAGAGTGTTGCGCGCTCAGGCTTTGGGTGTCTGGTGGGAGGCAACCCGTCTCAAACCTGTCTCATTTGCAGTCTGACTCAGACTGACTAAAATCCCTCTCAGACAGACTGATGAAGGTCTGCAAATAACTGATATCTGATTTATAAATGCAGACAAATTTTCAACTTGTTGCAATTAATCTGAGTCAGTCTGTGCTGATAAGCTGATCTCATCTGTGATGCCTCTCTTTGGAAGAGGAGACTTGACTGAACTGGCTGCCAAGTGGCTCTATTCTGGTTATATTCAGAGATAAAACTATGATTGCTGAGCACCTATCTCATTTTTCATTTAAATTACCATCCTGAAGCAACTACGTCACTGTTTGCAGAGCAATTTCTGATGTTCTGTTTCTAATCTGTGAGGTTCAGTTTGGACTCTGAAGAAGTTAATGTGAATTTCTGTTCCTGGTCCCTGTCTTTGAAGCAATCATTTCAAAAGCAACAACATTGCAAATTCATAGCACATGGTTGCAATAATTTCTGCCTCCAACCACTTTTTTCCCCAAGTGTAAATGCAGGGAGGGCTTGTCTGTCCACCACTTCGTATGTCCACCAGATGAATACAGTGCCTCAATCACTCAGTAAACATTACCACTGAACAATAGCCAATCTGTGCTTTGGAAGAAAAAAAATATGAAAAACGGAGAGTGACAAAGTTATAGATAACGTGTTATCTTACAAGGGTGATTAATAGAAATACTGCTGTTTTCTCAGACACAAGACATCTTCTGGAATTGGTGAACAGTGGCAATATCACAATCTGAGATATAATAGTACTGTTTGAAAGCCCAACACTGTAGAAATTCATAAATTTGTCGGGCAGCAGGTCACAAGTAGTGTCCAATCTGGAAGCTTTGTTTTTTGACCTTTGCTTTTAGTTGCTTTTTACTACCAGTGCTTGGTAGCCACTAAAATGTGTTTAGTTAGATCTAGGCACTTGGAAAAACACTTGGCTAGATTTAGGAAAAAGGTCCTAAATCTAATAACATTTGTCCTGCACAGTGAAAAATTATGCTTACTCTGTGAACTTGACACCAAGGGATCGTCTTCAAGTGTCCACATGGATAAGTTGAGAGTGATAGGCTCATCTCACTGTTGCTATAAACCTAGGGCATCATAGCACTGATCCCAAAGGGCACCTTGTATTTGTGAGATGCCATTAGCTTTGGCAATACTTCAATGTTTAATGCCCTGGGACTGAGAAAAGGACAGCGAGGAGTAGAAACTAACTTCTCAATCTATTGGAAATCTTACCAGGCTTTTACCATGCTTCCTATCTCCCCTCAGTGACAGCTCTTATCAGCCACA
>VVHJ01002767.1:6637-17285 GCA_015107715.1 Tylochromis polylepis | reverse complement strand
CACCTGTTGTCTATTCCATTTGCACAACAGCATGTGAAACTGATTGTCAGTCAGTGTTGCTGCCTAAGTGGACAGTTTGATTTCACGGAAGTGTGACTGACTTGGAGTTACATTGTGTTGTTTAAGTGTTCCCTTTATTTTTCTGAGCAGTGTATAAAGAAGCTAGAAAAAAACGTACCGTTTCTTAATAAAATATCCACCAGCTGGCGCTATTGCACTTCACAGCTATTACTAAGAGAGCAAGATACTGAAAGCCCTTTTTAGCATTAGATGTAATAAACAGTGTTTATTTCTTAAGCATCAAATTCAAGAGGGACAACACTTTAAAGCTGTACTGTTTAACGTTTAGGTTTTAATAGTACATTTCTGAACCGTACTTGTTGCCCTGCAGTATGGTTTTGCTCCTTGTGCCAGCAAATGAGAGAAGGTGAGGTGTTTAACCAGTACTTACAATCCTAAGGACACTAGGGGGCAGTATGTAACTACAAAGTGCAAAGACGCACCTGTTATATGAAATTGCACTCAAAGTTCAAAATCTGGCATTTATGCTGGAAGTCTCATCTGATGCAGATGTATTTTCTCTGTGAGAAGAAAGAAATGGACATGATGACATAAGGGTCCAAAACCCCATCTTTATTGTGCATTCCTCTTTTATTGTCATCTTTACATAAGGTGAAGAATGATAAGAAGTCAACCAAATAAACATTACTGTGGCTGCCTGAAGTGGAATGTTTAGAAGAAAGAGTAAAGCCTAACCTTTATCCACCCACCCGTTTAAAGCAATACAACTGTTTGTAAACCTATCAACTTACCTATTTATGACAAGATGTTCTCCTCTGGGTGTCCACAACGTATGTTTAGGGTAAAGTAATAATTGATTTGTAGATTAAGAATATGTCCAAATGATCAGGTCAACACCGATTTCGGTTAGCTTTCTAGGATACGTATGGCCTTCATGTTTGGTGCCCTTTACTTGGATTGAAAAGCAGACATTTCAGCTTGTGCTTGTACTAACTTCAGTATTAGTAGCTACTGTTGCACATACTAACACATACTACTGTACCAACTACAGTACTACATTACACAGCTATAACTGCAGGGAGACAGACAAAAGCAGCAAGTGTGCGGATTTACATTAAATGTGAGCGTACACTATAACCAAGTAAACGGGCATTGGACATACAGAGGCATATCTTGTGTCATACAATAGTAAGTTGATCTAAAAGCTTTAGTCAATCAGAAGTTAAATGTACTACGCGACCTTGCAGTCAAGCATCTGTAAACTGCTCCCCATGTTTCATTCCCTTATATCATCCTAGTGAATAATGAGATAAGACAGCTAGCTACAGCATTTAATCTAAGTTTCGTTTGACATCTGTCAAGGCATTCAAGCATTCCGTGTTTATATCGCTGAAAGTAAAAGCAATAGCCTCTTCAGCTACTATATTAACATGAGAGTAGATAGAGAGAAACAACTGAGCCCGGCTTTCCTTAGTACGGGTGTTTTTGTAGAAACCTCCTAAGAGGAGTAGCATTGTTTATCATCTACACTGTGACAGCATTGGTGTCAGGTCTGGTGACTTATTGCATGCTGTCGGTCCGCTTGAACTGATCTGAGGTGAGTTTCGCATGTGGTAGTAGTCCAATCCAGTGGTGTAAGCTTGTTTGGCACCCTTATCCACCTCCCACAGCTACACAAGCACACCCCAGGGTCCTTTTCCACCTGCTTCCCATGGGTAAGCAGCTCTTCTGGGTATGGTTCCACCTATTCTTCATCCAGGCCTTGTCAGGACGACTGCATGAGGCCCGTCAGTCGTTTGCCCGTCAATGACTTGCCCTGGAAAAGAAGCGTAATGTGATATCTGTCATAGATTAAAGCTTTTTCTGAGGATTTCTAAAGAGCTAAGGAGAAAAAGAAGAAGGATGACCTGCATGCACATAGAGCTTTGTCTGCAAAAGATATATCAAACCTCAAGGTGAGAATACATTATATTAGCCCTGAAAAAAAACCCCAGTAATACAATGAGAGATGCCTTAGGGAGCGCCAAGCTTGCCATATTAAGTCCAATAAAACTTAAATAACGTTTATTTTTTCTTCTTTGATATCAAGCTCATAATGTGTCTGCAGAGAAATGCATAGTTTGATCACAGTTGCAGGTTTTTGCACACCAAAGGCTTCATCTGTTGAACTGAAAGAAATAATGCATTTCATAAAGCAAAACCAAACATGGCAACATATGGCAAATGGCACCCCAAAGTGAATGCTGAAGAATGCAGAAATTACTCAAACTGCTTAGCTGTAATTTTACATTTTAATGTTTTTTTCCCTGCCTCTTCCCTTGTTCACAGTCACACAGTTGGGCAAACTAATGTGCATAATGGACCGTCATTTATTACTCAATGCGCCATTCTTTTAAAACCATTGTTTAGAAAAAGAAAATGTCCCCAGAATTCCCAAACGCATGCAATGATTCCATCAAACCCTTCGTACCTGCAAACTTATCTAATGACTGCAGCAATTTTGACAGAACAAGAAGTAAGCCTGAAAACTACTTTAGCACAGATGTACAATAAAAAAAAAAGTTTTATAAAGTAGCTGTAATAAATTCTCCATTTCTCTAGATTTACATCCAAAGTCATCATAATTAAAAATAAATAAATCTGACAGCAGCGGTGTGCAGTACAACTTAGTGCGGTGCTTTGAGTTAAAAGCAGAAGCAGTGGGACACTCACCACGCTGCGAGTGAACTTCTCCAGGGAGGTGCGTCGGCCCTGCTCTGTTTCAGGCTAGAGAGTCGAGCGAAGAGTAAAGAGCGTGAGAGTTCAACGCTTTCGAAGCCAAAATTGCATCTTTCACATTAAGAGTCAGTTCACAAAAATTGCACAAGATTGCAGGCATATTTTTAAACATTACTGACATTACAGTAATTGCTGAAAAATACTATGCCTTATTCCACTTTCTTTTCTAAAAGGGCTGTTAGCGGTCGTCTCAGCAATTTAACTGACTGCGGTGCACCCCTCATGCCTCATTAATGCCTCTAGCAGGGCCAGCTGTGGCTCAGGAGGTAAAGCAGGTTTCCCATCAATCCAGTGTCAAATATGTCAAAATGCCCTTTGACATATTCACAAATTATACTGTATCTCAATGTGTGTGACTGTTATAGTGCTGTCTGTGCACTTTGAGCAGTCATTAAGTCATGAAGACTAGTCCACTTGTCTCTGCCAAGTAAAGTTGGGGAGCCTGCCTTAGGCCCAGCTTCACTAATGCTAATGTTCAATGATACAGCTTCTGTATGTCCACAGAAAGTAATTCATAAATAGATGACAGAGTCGCTTACTTTCTTCCTCGCCATCAGAAGGTCCTGGTACAGGTTGGAGCGTAGGAAACGTGAATAGCTGTCACTTTTCATCAGCTTGTAGATGTGGTCCTTAGAGGTCAGAAAGATGGGAGACACGGCAAGTAAGAAGGAGAAGTTTGTGTTGGATGGATGGCGGTACAGTTCGGTTATGTTTATATATAACTATGTGTCAATGATACACAAAACTTGCCAACTCAAGCAGAGTAAACTAAACAAGACCCTCTCAGCGGGAGAGGATGATAGAGGCTCACTGCCAGGTAAGTGACAGGAGAAATCTTTTCTTTAACTCGTCCCATATAAGCCTGTGACACAAGATGAAATTTAATAGATGCTACACAGCGCCCAGTACTCCCATCCTTCCCCCCCCATACCCATCTATCTCCCAATGAGGCGTATTCTCTGGAAATCACTCCACAATATAAACCCATTAGTTGATACTGGTGAAGCATGTAAGAAAGACAAATGGAGCAGACAATAGTGTGGGACAGAGCTTCTGAAAGAAGCATGGAAGACCCACAGAGTTATAAATTAAACGAGAGATATAACCAACTTAAATTGGAATGTAGAATAGAGCCTTGTGGTAATACGCTTGACCTCAAGCAGGGCAAAGTATGCCTGTTTGGAGCCAATTACATAACTGGGGAATCCTGATGCACAGGAAATGACTGAAGCTTATCCCAGCTGTCATAGTACAGGTCAACAGTCTTTTGCAGGTCTAACACCTAGAGACAGATGACCATTCACACATTTAGGTCATTTAGAATTAAACTAACACATGCAAGTCTTTGGATTTTGAGAGGAAGCTGGGATCATGGGGACATGGGGAAGCATGGTGGTGCAGCGGTTAGTATTGTTGTTTCACAGCAAGAAGGTCCGGGGTTCAAATCTGCTGACTGGCTGGGGCCTTTCTGTGTGAGTTTGCCTGTCTGCTTTACTTTTTCAAAAGTCACTCCAAAGGATATGAGGTGTGTATTTGCAGTGCAGTGTAAATGTGTTGCAATCACTGATCAAAAATAGGGACATTTTTCTCAGTAGTGAGAGGACAGAATGAGGCAAATTGAAATAAATGCAATTTGCCACATCACTCCATTTCTAGTATTCACTTAGTATTGTAGTTAACCTTTTATTATTTATGAGTACTACTAAATCTCAGTTCAACCAGACATGTGTCAGCTGGCATTTGCAAATTAGTTGCATAAACCTGCAGGGGATTTTAAGAACAGATTATAGTATATAATCCAGTTATATACCAGATATATGATTTCTATATGTAGGTTTAAAGAGGTTGACATATTGATATCTCAGCACCACTTTAAAAGCCTGGGAAGTCCGACTGGTTTTATAATTTTCAAGTCCTAATAATTTTACAAACGCACTGCGTGCTTCTCTGCTTCTCACCTGTGCGTCTTCGTAGCTGTATCGTCCAGGGTCTTTCAGGTTTTGGCTGGTGCGTTCGTAGCTGTGTGAGTCCAGGTTGATGGAGCTGGGTGCTCCCTCTGCCAGGAACTCTGCCCAGATGTCCTGCGCCCTCTGCGCAACGTCCTGCTGTGGCATCCTCTTTAACTCCTGTACAGCCAGCCAGAACCTGCAAACAGCACAAACGGAAATACGCACCAGTGGCATAGGCCTTTGACTCCGCATGCTAAACATGTAACTGGATATAACTTATCTTTAGATACATTAGCGAGTTTAGGACTGTGAAAGCTATCTGTATGATTAGGGCAGGAAAATTAAAAGTGAAACTTTCCTGCAAAGTAAACATAGTTTTCTCGAAACATGTCAGTATCCAGAAGATTGTCTCACATGTATTTGATTTCTGTCTTTCTAAAAATGCTCTTAAAACTTTCTTCTCCTTTCCTCGACAACACATGAGGATAATTTTCTTTTAAATATTGACACAGAGAAAAGACTTAAAACTGTGTTAAATACCAGGGGCAACAGAGAAGCAGACTGCCTCCAATATTAGTGTCTCTCTATATTGATCTGTGGACTGGTTTAGCAATACAGAGCGAAGCACCTCTGGGGTCTGCTTTGCTCACTCACTCTCTATTTCTCAATAACTGACACTCTGTCTTTCTGTGCCACTCCTCCAAAAGCTCCCTCATAAAACCAAAAGCAATTAAGGGTCCAGAAGAAGAGAACAACAGATGGAGGTGAGGAGACTGGTGGCATTGCTGAAGGGTGAACAGTGACGTGAGTGAATGCCCTCCTGCTCTGCGTCTCACCCTGCTTATGTGTGTGCCTTTCTCTGTAGTGCATCTCCCCCTGGCTCAGAAGTATCAACAACCTCCACACTATCAGTTCATCCCCAGACTCTCATTCCTAACACGTTTCTCTGTCTCTCTCCCTAGATTTCAGAAATGCTTCATCTTCCTCTCACCACCCACACACTATAAAAACACCCACTTATGGCTGCATAGGTGCATAAAGGACTAAATATGACAATGCCTAGTGTGTAAATTTGTATTTAATGCGAGCTGTAAACCATTACAAGAACAAATCAAAGAAATCAAAAACATTCACGGGCCTAAATAATAAACAGATTGAGGAAAAGTTGCAACGCATTAAAAAAAAAAATACTCGAGCCTAAAAACACGTGATTCAAAATGTTTTGTGACGTGTGATGGATCGTCAGGCTAGCAGTTTCTCTTTGTATGCTTACTGCCTGTGCTCTACAACTCTCTATTTGATGTGCAGACGGGAGTAAAGTAGTTCTGCAAAATCATATTTCCCTTTGAATCTTCCCTTTAAGGCGTGGCAACAACGTCTTAAAGTATGTCCTAAATGTACAGGAGGAGTGTGTGGTCGTCTGTTTAAAGAGGCCCTGTGCTAGCTCACCCAGCAGAGCCAGCTGGGACAGTCTCTACTGCTGCTATGACCTTTAACTGAATAAGCAGTTAAGAAAATGGATGTGTACTTCATTAGCTCAGTCTTGCTATTTTTATCCCAAGTTTTCCAGCAGAGCTGTAAGGCTGTATCTTTTTTTCAACTCTTCAATGCAACATTGTTGTTTTTGGTGATAAAGAGCTTTCAAAAAACTGTTTTATCTTGATTTAGATTTAATCTTCATTTAGATTTATCTTACAGAGTAAACAAAACACTAGAAAAGCTACATTTGTGTAACATTGTAGCTCAGTATTTCTCCCTCCTAATACTCTTTTCTTTTCCTGAAATTTTGATGAGCAGAATTTTAGTGTGGTTTGTGCTCTTCTCTTTAAGCGTTCTAGGTATCTAAAAACTGGCAAACCTTTACTTGATTGCTCTTCCATGTTCCAAGTGGGTTGAAATGGTAGGCTGGAACAATGAGGTTGCCAAGAAGAAATAATTTCTGCCTATTTTCAGAGAAGTGAAAGCTTTTGATCGACTCTTATACTCTCCTCACATTGTTAAAGGGGAGCTGCACAAATGCACAACTGAATGGCTTCAGTTTTTTCCTATGAAGCACATGTCGGGAATTTTTATAATGCAGAATAAGCTGCCTTTAAAAATTCACCACAAAATCTTTGCATGCGCGCCACTTGCTTTTCCTCATTAATTGAATTAAGTACAGCATGGCTAAAAAGAACAGGAAACAAAATCACTTCAACATACAAAGGTGGAAATGATGACTGAAATGTATTTTGCTCACCTGAGATTCTCTGAACTAAACTCTGATTCCAGAAACTTGAGGAAAAGCTCCCGCCCTGCTGGATCTTTCAAGGCCTCCTCCAGGGAGAAGCCCCACTTCTTCACCCTCTGCTGACTGGGCTCCTTACTGGGAAAGATGGAGAGAGGGATTGGCAGTTTATTGGGGTTTTTTTTAAAATATAGTTTACAGCCTCTCTATAAAAATATCTGTGGTTCCAAAACGATCAATGCAATATATTTTTCCCCTCAAATTAAAGCTGAAAAATCAGTACTTTCAGCAAATAATATTCATAAAACTCTGCTTTCAAAATGTGTTCGCCAATAGTTACAATGTCCTTAAAAAAATAAAGAAAAATAAAGAACGAAACCAATGTCTGAGACTTAATTACAGCTGGGAAAGAGACAAAGTGTGGACAGATCTAAAAAGTGAAAACAGAGGAAAGACGAAGATAGAGATGAGACATTAAAACTGGAAAATCCTCCTGATCTTTGGAACTTATGAAAGGGTCTGATGTGGATGTAATACTGGTTTATGAAAAGCTGCACATTATGACAGTGCTCATCTGAAATCCAATCATTACAATCTCTGCGGGGAATATGTTCTCTTATCCTGCAATTAATCAATTCAGATGAATTATTAAGCTACATTAGGCACAGTGATTATGTGTCTGATCTAATGAATTCCTGCATATTCAGGAATTCTGAGTATAGTGCACCTTGTTGAGAGCACTACTTTTCTTTATATGTTTAATAATTGTTAGGCAGTAATTTGTTGTGGTCTTATATGCGTCTGAAAAATAAAAACTGAGGTGCTTTCTTTGATTTGGCCTGAGTGATCTGTAAATGTCCTTCGCTAGTTCAAAAATTCTCCCTCAAAGCAATTAATGCTTGACTGGTGCTCAGTCAGTCTCACTTATGACAGCATTTGGCTTTATAAGAAAAAAAGCATATGTATATAATAAAAAAGGGTTTTTTTTTAAGTTTGGGTCATTTGACCCAGCATTTTGAGTTTTCTTGTGTTTTTGTCATTTTGTATTATGATTTAAGTCAACTTCGTTAGTCTTAAATTTATTCTATAGTACCTAGGTTGTTCTGTTTAGCTTTTGTTTATTAGATTCCCCCTTGTGTCTTTGCCCTCTGTGTGTCCCCCCGTGTGTCTGTGTTTATGTGCTTGTATGAGTTCTTGTGCCTTGTTTCCCCTGCTTGTGTTTTATTCCATCATGTTTATCTATGTTTCCCCAGCCCGTCATGTCTGCTCTCTCTCCCTCGTGTTCCCTCGCTCCCTCTCGTCTGCCTCTCCTCCACTCCTGCATCATGTTCCTCCGTTTCCTGTTTTATTGTGAAGGTCTCGTGTTTCCATGTTCATTCTGTTCAGTTCTGCCTCCCCTGTCTCATTATGGTTATTCTTATCAGCTGTGGTCCTCGTGTGTTATCCTTGTGTGTATTTATGTCAGCGTCTCCCTCGGTCCTGTGTCGTGATCTCCCTCATTCCTCATTGTGTGCGCCATCTGCCAGCTTGCCCACTTGTGTAGTTTATTTTGTATTCTCAGTTTAGTTGATGTCTGTTTTTTTTTTCTTGTGTCTAAACAATAAAGCTGTTTTTTGAGTTTGCCCGCCTGTCGAGTCTGCTTTTGGGTCCAATCCTGCCTGCTCTGCAAACAGTCCATGACAGAAAGACTCTCTTAAAAAGACCTACAGTCAGTAAATGGTGGGTCAGCAGTTTAAACCCTGGCTCCCCAGGTCTGCATGTTGAAGTATCCTTGGGCAAGATACTGAAGTTGCCCCCTGATGCATGCAACAGAGTGTGATGAATGCTGGGAAAAAGCACTTGTGTTAATGTGTATGTGAATGGGTGAATGAGGCTTGTACAGCAGTAAGACAGTGCTTTGAGTTTTCAAAGTGAGTAGCACAGTCCATTTAGCACTTACGTTAAGAGAATTGTGCAGTGAAATTTAAGATTATCCAGATCATTTAAATTTTTGAGTTGCTAATCAGGATTTTAAAAAAGTTGACAAGTAGCCAAAAGAATTACTTTGGAATGAAAGTCGATCATCAACAATCATTTCTTCAAAGACTTTGTCAGGACTTTCCTGCCACCGGCAACTATATGATCAAGGGCAGCACATGGAGTGCGTTCACACTCGAATGTGCTCTGTGTGAAATTGGTTTCGGTCTGTTTAATATTTACTTGTAAAGGGAGGTGCAGTGTGAGCTTTCACACCATATGCACCTGAGATTGTTTAAATGTTTGAGCAACTAATCAGAATTTTTTTTTTTTTAAAAGGGTGAAAAAGGTGTCCTTGAAAAGAACTCCCTTCTCCCATGGGCTCTATGTGAAATTGGTTTTGAGATTTACACACCAAAAGGCAAAAAACATGCAATTTCATACAGCCACACATCAGCGAAGGTTATAGAGCCCAACAACAGAAAAAGTTGTTTGGAAATTATTTTAAAAATAATCAACGCAAACAGTTTCCTCTATAAATACCATGATTATGAAAACAAAACCACAAAAAAAAAACTGCACGCACAGACATATCTTGACATATCCACTGACGGTGACCGTACCTAGCCTCCAAATCCCAGAAAGTGGGGTCATCGCTGGTCCAGGGGTTGGATGGTTCAGGTGATGTCACAAATGGGTCATACTCCAAGTACTGTTCGGTGTAGGTTATCAGACTGACACACAACAACAACAACAACAATACACATGGACACACATGACACAGAAGACAGAAGAAAGGAGCGAGCGAGGCATTAGCTCGTCACATGTTTAGAGACAGCAGTGGCATGCTGATGATTTGAGGTAAATGTTAATCATGAACTGCATGTTTTCTGCAGAAAAAATTAAGAAACTGATGTATAAAAAGATAAATTGTTAAAAAGGAACATCAGCTTTGACAAAAAAAACAAACATTTAATTTCAGGTGCAGACCGCCTACTTGTCTTAAGTAATCTGAGATAAACAGTAAGTGAGAGACAGAGTGAAACAGAATGCCCTTCACAACAACAGCAGCAGGGTGTAGAAAATGTTTTCCTTCTCACAGATGAAACAATAATTCAAGAATCCCCAATAATATACAAAGTATATGTACTACAACTTCACTGCACTGCCAGCGCATGACCTCAAGCTGTATGAAGGCGAGAAAAAAATACATAACTTCTTCTCTCTATAGCAGCAATATCCTTCTAACCCTGTGGTACATAAACTTCATTATAGCTAGCTATGACTTTTTGATTTACATATTACAACACATGAGAATATGAGCTATATACAAGGAAAAAGAAATACATATAAAAAAACCCCCCCAAAAATGCAGAAACGTCATTCACTTGTGTTTCCAGACCTTTTGTTTCTGACGCTGAAGATTCCAGAAAGTTTTAAATTGACTAACAAATAAATGCAATTCCATATACTTGAAGGATTCATAAAAACATAGACACCAGGCCAACAGAAGTTATAGAAGCTCAATACAATATACAGTACATTCTGTAACAGCAATGAGCGAGATAAGCAGGGTATCAGGACCACGGACAGAGACAGCATTGGCTCAGAGTTTGATCGGACGTTCCTGTGCAGTGCTTTCTGAAATGAGCAACAGTGTAGTATATATATATATATATATATATATATATATATATATATATATAAAGTTTAAGCC
>VVHJ01002766.1:3206-15285 GCA_015107715.1 Tylochromis polylepis | reverse complement strand
AAATGACGGCTCTAGACATGAAAAATAGAGAATGATGGACAATCTGACAATGAACAAAGGGAGACAGAGGACTTAAATGCACACAGGAGGTAATCAAGGAGAGTGGAAACACATGAGGGAACAGCTGACACGAATAAACATAACAACGGCACAGGGGAAGTATAAACCTAAACACATTGAACGTAGAACACAAGACCTTCAAAATAAAGCAGGAACACAGAGACGTAGACCTGACAACATGAACTTGACAACATGAGACACGCAGACATGAGACACATGAAGGGAGAGGGAGACTAAACACAGGGGTGCAAGACACAAGGGGAAACTGCAAAATAACTATAACAAGTAACCTAGGCAAAAATGGAAATGAACTTAGAGAACCTACAAACTAAACATAAGCCATAAACATAAATATACATATAAACTCAAAATGCTGGGTCATAAAGACCCAGGATCGTGACAGAGAGATGCAACTTTGCTATCTGATGACGACTAATATGAGAAGCTCATACTGATCCATTAAATATAAGAAGACAGTCATCAGACAGTTTGCTGAGCTTTGCATGAAGAGACAGTCTCATACAGCATTCACTCATCAGCCACCGTTAGGTACACGTGTTCTTTGTGGCGTAGATTCAACAGGATCAGGTCACACGAGTGCAGTGAACTCCATGTCATGTTCAAGAAACCCATTTGACACGATTTGATCTTTGTGACATGGTACATGTTCCTTCTGGAAGCAGCCATCAGAAGATGGGTACACTGTGGTCATCAAGCGATGGACACGGTCTACAACAATACTCAGCTAGGCTGTGGTTTATTGATGATGCACAATTGGTATTAAAGGGCTCAAAGTGTGCCAAGAAAATATTCCCCACACCATTACATCACAACTACCAGCCTGAACATCGATGTAAGACAGAAGGGATCCATGCTTTCATGTTGTTTACACCAAATTCTGACCCTACCATCCGAATGTCTCATTAGATCAGGCAACATTTTCACAGTCTTCCAATTTTGATGAGCCCGTGCAAATTGTAGCATCAGTTTCCTCTTCTGAAATGAAAGGAGTGATACCCGGCGTGGTCTTCTGCTGCTGTAGCCAATCTGCTTTAACTTCATGTTGTGTGTTCAGAGAAGCTTTTCTGCATACTGTAGTTGTAATGAGTGGTTATTTGAGCTACTCTTGCCGTTCTGTCAGGTTGAATTGAATTAAATTAAAATGAACTTTATTTATATAGCACCAAATCATGATAATATAAAACACCTTGAGGGGACTGTTGTCCCTTAATCCCATATAACTGAACTGAAATGAATTCAGCTGAATTGAAAAGTCTAATCATTCTCCTCTGACCTCTGGTATCAATAGAACATTTTTATCCAGAGAGCTGCCACTCACTGGATGTTTTCTCTTTTTCAGACCATTCTCTGTAAACCCCAGAGATGGTTGTGTGGGAAAATCCCAGCAGATCAGCATTTTCTGAAATACTCAGACCAGCCCGTCTGGCATCAACAACCATGCCATGTTCAAAGTCACTAAAATCCCCTTTCCTCGATTTGAATTTCAGCAAATTTGAATTTCAGTCTGCATGCCTAAGTGCATTGAGCTGCTGCCATGTGATTGTTCGACTAGAGTTTTGCATTAACAAGCTTCAAGATTCAAGATTCAAAATTAGTATTATCCTTTTACATGACACACATTGTGCCTCTCTGAAACATATTTTGAGAAGTTCAAGTCCTATTAGAAAAACGAGAGAAAATCTGAGAATGTATATTATCCTAAAATGTCAAACCTTTCCTTTGTGGATAATTTTCTCGAGTTAAAACAGTTCAAGAGTCTTACGCAAACCCGAAAAGAGAGTTTTATGTAATGTGAACATCGCACTTCACATTTGGCATTTCTTAAGATCATTTCCATCTTGTTAACTCTCGCCAGTTTACAGTTTGTTCTCAAGAAAGTAAAAATAGTCAATGGAAGGTGCAATGGCAGCCTAAAAATATTACAGACATATCAAGATTCAAATGTGGTGAGAATGCCATTAATGGGTTTTCCCACACAGCTCCATGTCTCCATGGGTGGCTACCTGCAGATCAAACATTAAAACCGGCCCCCCGTGCTGCTTGGCTTTCATTCAGTGAAAAAACACATATCACACCTTCTTCACCGTCTTCAAAGTGCATCTCCTATTTAAATGAATATAACTGGATTACAGTTAGAACACATTGTCATGGACTAATGAGTGCATAATCTGTTCCTGCCACAGCCATGTAATTTTTCCAGTTCTTATATAGTTAACATTTGTTACTGCTAACATTTCGGTAAAATCCTCACACAGAGACAGCAGAGAGATAAACAGCTCTGTGTTAAAGGGGATTATACTCCTTCTCTCCCAAATGAGGGATCCACTGACTTGAATTATGTGGCTCTAAGCTGTGTAAAAAGTGTTGCAACAGTTTTAATTGTGCAACACTTACTGCCTGTATTTGTTTACTTTATACATTTACTTCATCCCCCCCCCTCCCCCAATGCATTTAGTCTATAACCTGAAGGTTTCCATTAACCTTTCCGGCCATAGCACGGCTATTAGCATGATAAAAAAAAGGTTAGTGATGGACCAGAGTGGGTATCTTGATTGCTTTGTTTTAAAAGTCTCAGGAACTTCTAGGTGAATTGGCATGAAATTTGGTCCAGACAGAGTCCTAAGAGCAATACTTCATTTATTTATTTATTTTGTATATTTGCTAATTGCAACCTCTGGGGTGGAAAAATGAAGCAAAAAATTACATGTGAGTGGTGGTGTTTGATTCTTGCTTAGCATATGATTGTACAAAAAACACTCCTTGGGGTCAGCTTTTCAGTTTCTTCTGTAAATGGATTTCTTTCTAAGCATTGCAGAAGACTCAACCCCCCTATGGGCCTCTAGGACGACATAAGGTTAGTATATTGCAGTATTTGCATTTGAAAGTCTGTTGTCATTTGTCTGTTGCATATAAAATGCAGTAAAAGTACCAAATAAATATCAAGAAATGTGAAATTTGCATTTTAATTTCAAACTCTGTGTGCAGACCTTGCAGAATACATTTTTGATGCACATTTTTTAATGCACCGCACAATGCATGACACATGAGACATACAGGTGTGAGCAGGGAGCAGTGCTTTGTTGAGGGCTGTGGGTAGACCACTGTGTAGATTTGGAGAGAGGAAACTGGCTTATATTGCAGAGTGCAGAGACCAATGTTTTGCACAGTCACTGCTTTTCTTCTCTGGCCGTGTTACTTCCTCAGTGGGAATGTATGGTTGTCGTAATGTGAACACCATTACTTGTTTTAAACGTCTGCTCTTACACAGATTTTGCAGTGCTTTTATTTCTTTAGTCGCTTGCTGTCTCACTCTGCTTTCTCTCCCTCTCTGACTTGCACACATGCAAGGCTGGGGAGTGTGGGAGTCTGAAGGATGACTCATCTGTTGCACACCTCATCGTTGCCTGGCCATATTTGGGCTTCCCGGAAATCCATTTTTCTGGTGTAGCAGAGACAAGCAGGCGATGCAGAGACAACATGATGAGCTCTTTTCTACTTTCTTTTTTCTTCTGTACTATTTTTCAAAGCATGGTCCTCTAATTCAAGTGCCATAGTTTGTTCATCATCACATGAACAAATGTGGGGCTAATTTTACATGTGCTCCTCACGGTTTTCTTTATTCACATTTTTAGATTTCATGAACAATTAATCAGTCATGGATATGCGTATCTTCTCTCTCTCAGAGATACGAACACTCTCAGACTATCCCCCACCCCACCCAACACACACACTCACACACCATATGAACCTAATACCACATAATACCCGTATTACTGTATTCATTAGACCAGATTAACTTGACAAAACAACAGGTTTCCTACTTGTCAGTGTTTCCTTTTCTCACATTTCATAGATTTACACTTTGTCAGCCTGGTATTAATCTATGCTCAGCTCTTGCAGACAAAAGTGACGAGCCATATTTCAGTAATTTTCACAGAAAAATGAAATGCAGCTTTTTTTTGTGCTGGTATATGTTGGTGTGCACACACAGTGGAGACAGCAAAGAAAGGAAGGTGGAAAATATGTAAGTCAATAGATTTCTTTCAGTAACAGGGGACACAAACACACAAAAGAGATTTTTGGGACTTGACGCAGGGACAAAAGATGATTTTAGCACTAAAGTCATATTGATCTGTTCACTTTTACTTTTCTGTCCACAGATAATGGAGTCTGCTTCAGTTGCACGTGCAGATGCTCGCAGTCACAAAAACACAATTGGATTCCCATCACTTCAGAGGACATGCCATGGACTTACATTGGGAACTAACTAACTGAGAACTAACTTTCATAATAAATATTATTTTTTACTTAATGGGGGCTTGATTTTCACCATAAGGGAGGCAGATCCTCATAAAGTGATTGTGTAAATTGATTGTCTTCAGTGTCCCCAGAATATATGCAGCAGAGTAGAATATCCACACAGATGCACAAAAATTGGGTTTTTATTCCAACTAAGACATTCTCTCCCAGCAGTCTTCCCTCTTCAAATGTAAAGGCACCATTACACCTTTGGGCTATTATTATTTGTGCATATTTGCATTCATTGAGCCCACCATGGAGGACATTTGTGTCAGAATGACAGCTTGATCTGATACTTCCATGTGCATCGTGTCTTGGTAGGTTTGCCCTGGTTTGTGTAGGTCAGCAGCTTGCAGTATTTTCAAAAACTCACAACATACATCCTGCAGAAACAAGCTGCTGCTGTGACAACCCGCTGTGGAACAAACAGAAGCAGCTTCCGTGTGTGTGGCAGAGACACTGTTGGGTATCGAAACAATGCGGAAATAAACGGAGGTAGAATTGGATGAAACATTTCATCATCAATGCCCTGCAAGGCAGTGTCTTTGGTAAGTTTTTTGAGTTAAATGAGATTGTTAAAGATCAAATAAGTCTTGAATATCATTATTTAATTCAAGCCAGCATAATGTCTACGCTGCCTGGTGTGAAAATATTTGAACTGTGCCAGGTCTTTTATTTACCTGTCTTGTATTTCATAATTTTTTGCCCACTTACCTGCAGCATAAAGACATGCTGGGGCAGTAAAGATTCTAAATGGCCAGTGTGTCTGCCTTCTTACTCTGGCATATGCCGGCACACTGGTGCAGGCTCCATCTTCCCTGCCACATTGCACATGAATAAGCAAAAGTAGGCAGTGACTTGCTTGGTTAAATTTTGGCTTCCTCTCAAATAGTTTGGGCAAGTTTCCAAGACGGGAATTATATCTGTTAAGGATTAAAGTGGCCTGTTAAACCAGATTAACTCAGAAAAAAAAAAAAAAGGTTTGACAGGCTTTGGGGGAGTCATGGATTCAACCTCATCTTTAATTAACAAAAAAGAATTCCTGAAGAATTATTACAGTTTCTTCACAATTTATAGAGGCTTAAGTTAAATCTCCAAGGTGGTAAATTACTGCTGTCTTGGATTATTAGTGAAGCCCAAGGACACAAAGTAAGACAAGCACTTATTAAGGAGAAAAGCCCACTCAATTTTGACTTTATGATATTAAATTTCAGTTTACAAGCCCATTATTACAATATATATAATATCACTAATGAAGCCTAGAGCTAATGTTATTATGGGAAACACTTTCTTTTATCTATTCTGGTCCCTTTAGCATTTTGTTGTGTTTTAGGCATGCAGAACAAAACAGCGAATACTAGATTTATCAACATGACATTAGCACAGACCGTTTATTTCATTTTCACAAAAGATGTCTTTCCTGATTGGAATCGACCCAGCAACCTTTCACGTGCTGCCACTACACTATAGAAGCACATCTTTTTTCAGTAAGAAGAAAAGTTGAACTTATTAGTAATCTCTCCCAGACCGAGCATCCTAACATTATCTGTACTCACTAGTGTGCTCACTAATATCACTAACAGGTGTCTTTGGAGCATGTCTGAAACTACATTAGTTATTTGGCCTGCTTTTGTCATTTTTGCTACTTACTGTTTGTCTTCTCCCTCCATGCAGGACATCTTGTGTACCTGAGGTACTCTCTTGCTCACCACGCTCAGGAGAACTGGAATCAGGAAATTGGCCTTTTGGAGTAAAGATGAGATAAGAATTTACCGGAAGCAGTGGCTTGTTTGTCTGAGTTTGCCTGGTTCGTGTTTTGGATTTAACAGTTCAGCTATCAAATAAAAAAACATGAACATCATTGTCATTAAACCTGTGAACTCTTCCCTGCTGTGTCCCGCTATTGAGTTTTTTGTTGGTGATGTGATGGCTTTACCGTGTATCTGGCAAACTTGGCCAGAATGTTTTCTGACTGAATGAAAACAGGAAACACCACACCAAGCAATTATTTAATGTACTTAAAAAATACGTGGAACATGTCGGGCAAACAGCATTTACATTTTAAAGAGTCTCTGTGGCAAAAGTGTTAGCAAACATTTGCTTATTTACACAGTTTATTTGTCTGTCTGTCTGATAAAGTGAAGTTCAGAACAGCGGGGTGTTGGAGCTTGAAAGCAGCTGCCTGTTGCTACTTAAATGTAGAAGATGAAAGCAGGGAGGGTGGAGGGAAAAACCAACACAAAAAGTTTAAAAAATAAATTCTTTCTGTGGGAATCCTCAGAGTTCAGTGATGAGTTCCACTTTGTCACTATGAGCAACCACCGTCACGACTCACATGTTTATACGATCCACTGATGATTAAAAAAATACTGATCAGTGGAGCTTTAACCAAACGTATTGTATCCACGTGTTCCCGTGTTGCGACAGTATCCCCATGATACTGTGGGTCATGCCAGTTTCTGTTATCTTCAAGCCCACTAACACCCACTTTCACTCATAATTTTCCTCACTGCGATTATATCACATTTAGTCATCTGATTATTTTACGTCTGCGAGGTAAAAATATAATCGGTCTGGCATGCTCTCCCTTGCTAAACCCACTCACAGATACTGGTGTGAAGTGGGTGAAGAAGAAACGACTGAAGAATAAGTCAGACTGTTTATTTCCCAGTTGTGTACCTATTGGGTCTTTCTCAATGCCTCCACAGCAACTGCTGGGTTTTGCAGCCATTACTTGCATTGTTAAGCTGGCTTTATTGCCATCGTGACCTTTCTGTGAGTTTGCTGGTGTGATTTAACGTTAGATGTTTTTACCAACTTGTTCTGTCTTATCTGTCTTAAGGACATTCAAAGCTCTTCACTGGACATCGGCTTCCTTTTGTTCTGTTCTCTGTCAAGATGATATCACACTGCTTCAATAGTGTTGAGGTCCAATTCACGACTGGTAGTGTCCCATCATTTGTTTTTCTATTAAGGTATGCTTTTACAGCACTGGAAGTGTGTCTGGGGTCATTGTTGTGCTGAAAATTAAGCTGCTGACAATCAGATGCTTTCCAGATGGTATTGTGTGGTTGGTCTGGTAAATATGGTAGTGCTTTTCTAAACTCATAATTTGCATCATTTTGGATGAGATCTCCAACTCCACTGTTGTATCTCTCTCCCGAACTCCTGTGTAAATATTATTGACAACCGGACTCAAACATTTCAAATTTAGATTCATTACTCAGTAAGACCTGTTGCCACTGATTTTCACCCAGTGAGATCATTAGTGATGAGGCATCATGAACAGTAGATGGGTCAGCTGAAGGCTGGATGCATCTCTCAGGTCCTGTGTCAGGCTGTTGCTAGATTTCGTCCTCTTTCTTAAGGGCATGACTTTCAGATACCGTTAGTTTGATAGTTTTATTGCTGTGCCATTTCTCCCCCCCCACACCTTTTGTCCAATTTCCTTGAATTTTCTAAAGGAAAGCCCGCACACCCACCTGATATACGCCAAGTTTTCAAATAATAGCCCTTTGCTAACTTGTCTGTTATGTGTAGACACAACACTAGTTAATGTTTTCAGTTAGGATCAGCGTTAAGTGTCTCGAAAAACAAATGGAAAAATATTCCTCTGAAGATGCTCAGTTACACAAACCTGACAGAAAATGAGCCAAAAAGCAGCCAATGTCCAAAGAAAAACTGGGAAAGCCTTTCAGAAACCCCGGAGAGCTTTTGCTCAAGACTACTTAAAAAAATTACAAGAACGTCTCACTCCCTGGAAGCAAAAAATTAAGAAACGAGAGGTGACTCAATACTTTTGCACAGTACTGCATCTACACATATAAATGTACTGAAATGTAGTAATTTACGGTTGTTAAGAGAATTACATAATTCCATAACAGCAAAAAAACAAAAAAAAGTATAAAAAAATAAACTGCTGTTGGTTTCCAGAGTGTACTGTGGGAACACTAAACCAGACAGGGGTTAAAAACCAATTGTTTAGGGCTGCACACTAATAATTAGGCTCATCACCAGCAGATGTGGAGACTGCTGCCTGCCCTCACACATGGACTACGGCGCTTTATAATCTCTCACCATGTGGCTGGAAATGAAACAGTGATTGCTCCTGTAATCCAAACCTGCGGTTCTTTTTTAATCATTTATTATGTTTTTATTGTGTTTTTATTATTTGCGTACTGTAAGTATGTGCACGCGCCGAGTGACCATTCATTTAATTGTATTTAGAGGAATGAAAAGAGACTGATAACTTTTAAATGATATACTTGAAAAGTGTTTTAGTTTTATTTTATAAGATATAGTCTTTATTTCTGTTATGTTGCTTGACCAGAGTTAAGGGAATTGAATCATGTGGTCAGCGTGCTTGGAATTCACTCCTGTTTCATATAGTTTGTGGTGGGACATTTTATTCAAGTATTTTATTTGAAATCTGAAGTGTCACAGGTGCAACACTCTCAGTGCTCCATCAGTGGTTGATGGAGCGGTACAACTGTCTAAATGCTGCTCAATAAATGACTCACTGTGACCTCTTCAGTGAAGTTTTTGTGTTTCAGTCAGCCTGTGTTATAATATGTTTAGGTCATTTTATCTCGATGAGTTATAAATAAGATGTAAAAGTAAGGCTAGACTTTATATTTTGTTTGTTTTTCGCTGTTTACCCCTGAATGGCTAAACAAAAGTCAGCCAACACTGAATTTAACTTCATCACCTGGAGTCAACAACTCTTAGTAATGTCCTGTAGTCACTTAAAAAGGCCATTTCCAGAAGCAAAAAACAAACAGTACTCCTGATAACACAAAGCGGCAGCAATTCAGTTATTATATGTACTTATTTTGCAGAGACAGGCATAGGAGCCTTGAAACCGGTACTTAAGATAGCATGTTTTTAGTTTACAAAAAAGATGCAAAACTAAAACAAAAACAACCTGTCAAGACATCAACACAGCATTTATGATGCAAAAAAAGAAAAAAATCAGAAGAAAACAAGCACCAGTCTGCCTAAAAATCAAGGCATGTATCAGCCAGCAGTAGATGTAAAATTGTTGATGGGCAGTGGGTTTATCTAACTTTTACAAAACGTTGTTTTGTTCTTCATTTATCTCTGTTTATTCCTCTCTCTCACGATGATTTCCTTTTACGAAGAAATCCCCTCTTGCAGTGTAACACTGCTGTACAAAGAAAACCACCACTCTTTCTGCAACAGCACATGTTCGACTAAATGAAATGTGTATTTATAATCTTTCTGAAGTCTTGGTGTAAAGACTTCAGAAAGCTTTAGTAAAAAACAAAACAAAAAAACAAAAACAAAAAAAAAACGGGGTCACGTCACAATTTTATTGAAATATACTGTTCTGACATGCTTCTATCTGTGATGCACTTATTACCACACAGCTTTTCATCATTCAGCCATGTCAGGGTGCATAGAGTCACAATGTGAATGAAATTTATTCACATCCTAAATCTGGATGAGGAGGGGAAAAAAAATAAAATAAAAAGGGAGAGTAGGAGAAGACGCTTTAAATAGCAGACATGGTTAATAAATGCAGACACGTGCTTGCTGTTTTTAACCCAAAGCATGAGCAATGTAATCTAATAAAAGATCCTCAGTGAGAAATATCAAATTGACTGTTGAAATCCTTGACAGGATAAATGAGTTAATGAGTGCAAGGGCAAAGAGTTTCAATTGAATACAGGGACAGGTGTTGGAAACCATCCTGTTTGCACTATTAAATCATACAGTATGCTATAGTTTCATTGTCTTGATGGAGTTACACTGGGTTACATATTGTTCTATGTGCAGAATCCCAGTTATGTTCATATTGATAAAGTTTCAAGTAATGAGGACAGTGTATCAGCGTATGTACAATCAGCCTGCTCTAAACACTCCGTTTCAGGCAGTATTTTCTGCTCTTGGCTCTGTATGATGTCAGATAGATTGGATATCATTAATAAGGTGATCTTAAACACTTGTGGTGGAGAACACATAAGCCCCGCCCACCTACTGTTCAAACCTGTTTGGAAGTGGTAGCCAATCGAAAGAAAACTGGGTAAAAGTGAGGCTCAAGGGAGCTACAACTGCTTGTTGTTGTAAGATTAACAACTCAAGTCAAGACAGCTTATTTATATAGGACAGTTAAGCACAACAGACATGGACCAGAGTAGGTAAAGTAATAAAAGCAGCAATACAAATGCTTTAAGAACAATAAACAAAAATAAAATGAATAAATAAAGAATAATTAATAATACAAATTACAATAGCAAATAATAATGAAAAAGGAGAGTAACAATAGTAAAAGAGATGTTCTGGGGAGAATTACATAAGCTGAAGTAAGCTGAAACTAATACAGAAGGCAATGAGAAGAGGTATGTTTTCAGGTGGGATTTAAAAGGCTGTTGGGATTGGGCTCAGCTGGGATTTGACCTAATCTGAAGGAGGAGACAATTTCAGAGTTTTGGAGCTGCAATTGAGAATGTTTGGTCAGCTGTAGCCGCCAATCAGGAGTGTGGACTTGCCAGGAGATGCAGATCAGTGGATCTAATGGCATGGTATATAGCAGCACGTCCATGCAAGCACTTTTATGTAAGATACAATATTCTGAAACTGATCCTGTACTTGAAAGAAATCCAGTGCAGCAACTCAGGAATGGGCAAAATATGATCATGTGGCAATCTCGATATTAATGTGTTGCTCAGTCCAACATGTAACGAATTGCAGTAATTTAATCCAGATGTAATAAAAGCATGAATGACTTTCTCTACTGTAGGTTGTTGGTTTGACTTCAGTTAAAAGTCTGCTGTAAATGAAATGAAAATATGCTTCACTTGCTGTTTTACTGTAACAATGTGTGAACTCACACTGTCATCTAAGGCCCAGTCAAACATACTGGTCAGTGATGTTCTTGCAACCCTAAATTCCTGTGGTCAGCTTTGGGGGATATACTTTTTTCCCCTAGCAACTAGTGGTTGCCAGGGTGTTACTGATCAATCTTGAGGCCTGTATGTTCGGGGCTTTACTGTCATGTATTTGGAAAAAGAGGAATTCTTCCACAATGTAAAAATAAAACTTTGAACAGCTTCATAATCAGTCCGACCTCTGTGAAGCTTGTGCTCAGGTTTGAATACTTTCTTTGTATTATTGAAGGGTCTTTACCTTAAAATATAGAGCCCCTTGAGGCAACTATTTTTGCAATTTGGCGCTATAGAAATAAAAATTTAATAAATGAGGCAGGATCAGGAAGGTTTTCATTTAATTCGACAGTAATTTCCGTGACAGTAGGTGCTGGTGGCTATTATACTCAAAAGTGTTACCAAAATATCTTTTCCACCCTCATTTACATACAAACTGGGACTAAATCCTTTTAATATAATGTCAGCAAATGTGCTTCTGACCTGAATGGCTATCCTGGTCCTTCCTGAGTCATTCAGTTGCTTCTATGCTCATAGACTCATGCAGGGGAATGGGAATTGTTTTGGCCATTAGAGCCTCTTTATTGAGGCAGGAGCAGTAAATGTACGACAGCATCTTTAAACGAGCCAAGAAGGGGGGTTTACTTCTGTGGCCAGATGCAGCTCACCGTGACTTTCTGTGTTAAAATGTGTCATCGGGACTTGCAAACGTGCGTCAGAGACTCCGTCACATCCCATAAAGTGCAAATTTCTTTGCTTATAATTGGGGGGGGGGGGGGGGGGGGGGGGCGGCG
>VVHJ01002763.1:0-12654 GCA_015107715.1 Tylochromis polylepis | reverse complement strand
GGAAGGGAAAAGGGGGGGGGGGGGGGGGGGCATTGGTGGTCCTGCCAGTTCAGCTATTCTATTGGAAATGCCAATCGGGCAGCACGGTGAGCACAGAATGAGCACAGAGCAAGCACAGGGCCCGCTAAAGGACATCTCATGTCTCTGAATGCTTGATTAGTTAGGTTACACCAGTGGCCTGTGTAAGGTCATTCTGTATCTCTAGCAGTGCTCAAGCTGTTCCTCCTTGCACAAAGGAGCAGAGACCAGTTCTGCTGATGGGTTAGGGACCATCTACGGCCCTGTCCAGGTCTTTTGTGTGAGTCCTTCTTCTATGTAAACACTGCATACATTTGAGATTTATGTTCTGCTATTCTTCACAGACATTTTTGCTGGAGGGGTCTAAAATACCACAAAGGTATTGTGCTGGATTTATGTCATGAGACCTGCCCATGTCATGGTTTCCCTTATTCCATTTCAGAAACTGTTGTGTGATTTTGACAGTGTGCTTTGGATCATTATCGTGCTGGAATGTTCTTCCTCCGCAAAGGCGAAATTGGGACTCAACTTGTCAGCCAGCATTTTGGTACATACAACGGGCATTCATGGTGCCATCTGTAAATGTCATCGCTCCAGCACCTTTTGTACTTATGCTGCCCCATTTCATCATACTCCCACCTGCACTGTCAGAACTATGCATTCACTGGAGTCCTGGCCAGAGTGACAGTAAGCAAGATGGATCCTAGCTGAGTAAATGTGTCATGGTTTGTGTTAAAGAGCAACTTCAGACAGCAACTGTGATTTGTAGTCCTGTAACTTGTTCTACCTGATTACCATTGCAACTTTGCTTCTACTGATTTTTAGTTGGTCTTAGTCTTTTCCATCTTTTTGAAAGTCACACAATCATATTATAAAAGATTTCTGGCATTTCTTTTCCATGGTGAACCTGATAAAGTGTTCCTGTTTACAGGTCATTTTATATCCATACTCTTGAAATTCATCTAATTAGATCATAGATGTATTCAGGTTTATTGCGCTATTCTAACTTGGCGGTCTCTATTTTCAAAAAGGTTTCCCTGAAGATTTGTTTCTTTGTAAGACGAAATACTCTACATGTGGATTTTTAAAATAATGTAAATGTTGAGTGTTGATGCCATTGTGAATCACTCACTTTTTTAGTTCAAATAATTCCGGTTTTGATGAAAAACATGTTATTTTCTCATCAAAATGAGACAATAACCTCTGCCTCTGATCCGCCTATTAGCTCTGTTGACAGTGCAGAAGCCTCCATGAGTGCAGCGGCCACTGTCCGTGGCTCTGATGATCAGTCATTATGCATCATTAGCCCAGTGCTTTGGGGTGTCACCTCACCTTGTCCAGATCTGACACCACATCACTCTATAATCATCACTAATTAGACTTCATCTGATATAGATGGGCAGCATGCTCATATTAAGCTGCTATCTCCTGGAGAATCACTGAGGTATCCACACCAGTGTAATGATGATCCAGTGAAACATTTATTAGTGAACAGATTATTGTATTGAAGAAACTTGGATAGTTAATGGATCTTTTATAACCAGTACTATATACAGATACTATATATTGTAACTGATACTATAACTGACCACTGATGGTTATCAGTGAATAAGAGTTGTCACAGCTGGTAAAAATACATTAAAATACAGTTCCTGTATTAGCCAGTGTTAGCTTAACAAAATAGGTGCATTGGAAATTATATTAAAATTCAGTTAAGTTAATCGATAAAAAATGTTTAAAAAATTGTTAGTCAGTTGCAGAGTAGTCAGTACTTTGGAGATCATATGAACTCACATACATTGTGGATTCATTTGTGTTTTCTTTTTGTCAGCCTACTATGAGCTTCCAGGCTGATTACAACCAGTATGAAAAGTATTTCCTTGGATGTCCATTTTGAGTGCAGTGTGATATTCAAGATTCTGTTGTTCATTTACTGGCTGGTGTTGATTTATTGAGCACATGGAACACGATTTTACCAAAGTAATTCAAGTTATCCTTTTTTTCTGTTATTTGATCCCTCCGTTGTGCTTGGAGGACTTTAGCGTCTTTCTAATCTGTGATATTTGTTAGTGACATCTAAAGAACTCTGTTGTGTAGTAACTTAATGCAAGGTGTATTTATGAAGTCATGAGCTGCTGCCAAAAACTTTTATCTACTACTTTAACTTTTTCCTTTTTTGATGGCAGACACAAGAAAAAAGTAGCAGTGCATAAGGTTCAAAACCTCTACACCAGCTGCATAGTGAAAGCAGCATCAGCAGCAAAAGTAGCATCAGTTAAAAGTCATTTATGCATCTGACATTGAACATTCAGCCAAAGACCTGCTGTGCACTCAAGTGCTTTTTGGCAGCACTCATAGCTCAGTATGCAATTCATGTAGTTACATGCATGAGTCACGAGAAAACAGACTTGACTCGTGAAGAGGGGCTCCAGGGTATACCTGCAAGTAAAAAACTAAATAAAAATGGAAGAAGCTGGTGAAGACTGATATATATGCTAGCTGTGCAATGATGAAATTCAAAGTATATACAGAACATTAGAGGAATGTAAGACACAATTGGTACTGACACTTGGGCACTTATGAGCCTTTCCATGTAAAAGTTGTAGCAGTCTTGATCAAAACTTCATACAGTTATTGTTAGTCTTACTGGTTCCTCCCTCACTCCCAGCCAGTCGTGACAGATGATGGCCCCTTCCTGAGCCTGGTACTGTCTGAAGTTTCTTCCTGTTAAGATGGAGTTTTTCCTTTCCACTGTTGCTTTTTTATGGTCTTCTGCTTTGTTGGCATCAACTATTACAATTTTCAGAGCATAAAGTGGCTGCTGATTGTTGGGAGAAGGTTTGAGGAGTGTTTAGTAAGCGTTGTAATCACCAAGTCCAAACCTATTAAATGTCTGTGACTTTGGTAAAAGTTATCTGAGAGCTTAAATCCCTTTGGCTGTTTAATTTTTTTTAATGGCATCCCTCTCCATTTTGTCACTTTAAAGTTGTTTAGACCCAAAATAGTCTTACCAATTAAAAACGTAGACCCCAAACTTTGCAAATATCACCCTTTACTCCTTCGTAAATTCTTGTTCCATCATCTCAGAAAATTAAACATTAGCTATCAAAGCCTAATACTGAATCTCTAAAAGGGGGACACTATACAGAATCACACAATAATGTTTTTCCACAAAAGGGTCACATTTCCATCCTTTCTCCATAATTCAGAAAGCAGAGATCAGAGTGAGCCATTCAAGTTTACAGCCACTTGTGACCTCAAAACAGTGCATGCTCATCCCCCTGCTGACAAAAAGATCCAGCAAATAAGCAGCTTCCACTGCCTGCTGGTTTTATAGCCACACTAGAGCTGCTTCTGACAGTAAAATGTCTCAGGTATGAGCAACACACTCCAAATGTTCTCTTATTAACTATGTAATGTATATACATGGTCACCTTGCCAGAAATTTTGGAAACAGAAAAAACAAAAACATTGCCAACTGTATAACGAATTGGACTATCTGGGATGCAGGAATGTTTTTTTCAAAGTACACCAAAAATTGGTTTTGCCCGCTCACACCCAGCTAGGGGGCAGCAGTGGTTTGAGCCCCATCTCCCCAGGTCTGCATGTCAAAATGTGTGTGGGTAAGATGCCGAACCCCAAAATTGCCCCGATGTATATGTGTGTGTATAAGTGTGCATGATACATTAAAGCACAGAAGTGAATAGAATAAAAGAACTGTGTATAAAAGCACTTTGAGTGGGAAGACTAGAAAATCGCTATATAAGTACCAGTCCATAACAGTAGAAGGTAGTCAAAGGTCCACAACCACATTTTTCCACTGTAATGGCACTAGAAATATATATGACATTACTCTCTCTACTCTTGTACAAAGAAGTCCCTGAGGTTCGGGGGGGGGAAAAAAAGCACAATAAATCTAAAGAGCAAAGGCTCTATTTCAGTAAGTGCAGTGACTTTCTGAAGCATAGCAGCTGTTTTAGACACAGACTGCTACAGGAACAGTTAAATTGAATAAGGATCACAGGGTTTTATTGTTGAATAAATACAAAGCCGTCATAACCAGCATAGATGAGATATTAAATAATTAAATTTGAATTTTAAAAGAAAAATGCTGTCGATAACAGGTAACTGTGATCACTTTTTGGATTTGTAGAGAAGTGCAACAATGAGTCTGATTCTTGCTGTAAATGTAAATACTTTTGATACAGAGTTTATTGTTGGCTGTTGTTGATACAATCATCAGGTTGGCAGCAAACTGAATTCGCACCGGGGGGACATGCTGCTTTTCTCAGCACAATTTCTGGCATGATATCCACCAACAGTTAGCTTTCCGCAGCCTCATTTGAATGAACCTCCCATCTGTTTGGCCTCCCCTCCTACCTGTAGTATTGTTCGAGTCACACAAAAACACTGCATGGACAGGCAAGGTGAAATTTAAGGACAAAAAAAAAAGTTGAAGGGTTTCTCAAACCCACCATCACAATGCCACAAAAATAGAGCCTTAAGTGTGTTTTAGGATTTATTACAGCTTGTCAGTTCTTCACTTACTCGTTATCTGTCAGTGTTGGCTTTCACTTTATAATTTTAAACTGGCCAGCAGACATTAGACAGCTTTAATAAGCAGCTGTGTCCATCAGTGTTTGGATTGGGTTGCTCTCACCGCCATTACCTCACAGCTATTAGAACCCTGAATTTTTAATCACGCGACTCTTCCTGCCATCAATGTCGACTACTTTTTATATCCCTTCACATAAAGTCTAACACATCCCACAACCACTATTAACACTCACCTCCACTTTACAGCTCAACCTAAGGAGGAAATCCTTGGGAAGAGAAAAGCAAAATAATTTTGCCAACTTGCTTCGGGGCTTTATGAGCACCACTCATTAATTAAGGGGAATGTATTAGTCATGACTCCCACCAAAGCGTTTGCATATTAATGAGGAGTGTGTTTGAGGGAGTGTGTATCTTTTGAGTGCTGTGAGCCCCAGGCACTGACTGGCACTTAAAGACACAGTTGATATAAAAAGATATTTTCACAGTGCAGCTGGGCTGTAAATTCCCACCACAGCACCATCACAGGCTGCTCTTTAATGTATTGTTTATAATAATCTTAAATCATGTTAGATTCTAATTGAAGATGTATTTACTGAAGCTTAATCAGTGTGATAAGCTCAGCAGTAGGACATAAATCAATAAACATGTTGCCAAAAATTAATTAATCTCACATTTATAAATGACAGACATCATTCCCACAATTCATAACACAGCACACAAACTGCCCTTTTAAGATTTTTTTAATGGTCCACTTTTAACTTTTCATGCTAGTAATTCTGTTGCCATCATGCTTTTTGACGACGTAGACCGTGGCATTCTCCTGACACATTTTGAATTGTGTTGTAGGCATTAGAGGGAAAGCTCTTAAATGGCTCAAGTCATATTTCTCAGCTAGGAGTTTCTCTCTCCATTCCAGACAGTATTTGGCATCTGTGTCCCCAGTTAGTTGTGGAGTACCTTAAGGTTATATATTGGGTCCTATTCTTTTCTCCCAAGTGCTTTTAAATAGAGCAAGGAATTTTAAACACAACTTTTATTTTTAGATGCTTACATTATTTTACTTTTACTACACAGAACCAAAATTAATGTCACAAAATCCAATAACTACCAGGGTCATTGTACCCTTTTTGTTAGAGGTCTCACACCCGTCTCCTGAGCAATTCCAGCCCTTTCTTCTTTGGTGAATCTCTTAAGCTCCTCAGATTTGATGCTCTGTCATGGACCTTTGTTTTCAGTTTGGTCTTCTGGAGATAGTTCTTCCCCTGGATTGATGTACTTTTTGGGTTGTTGTTGTGCTAGAAGAGCTTGATGAGATTCTCATTTAAAGATGCACTGAACCATCCCCACATAATAATAATAATAATAATAATAATAATAATAGTCCCACCACCATGTTTCACTGTATGGACGGTGATCTTTGGGTTATATGCCTCTTCCTACTTATTGCTTTTTTTTCTTCCGGTATGGATAATCTTTCTCCAGGTTATATTAAACATACTTCAGTCTGGCCTGAAGATGTCTCTTATGCAGAACTGGAGTTTTTTTGGTCTGCAACCTCACAGTAGTGATTGTCTTTAAACACATCTCTCACTAGTTTAATTTCCAGAGCCTTGGAAATCTTTTGCTTCCTACCTCTGCCAGGTTTGTTCTCTGCAGTCTGGCTTTCTCTGAATTTCTCACTCTAGTTCTTGGCACTTGGAAACGCTGTGGTAACTTTGTGTATCTCCCTCTTTGTAAGCATCAACAATTCTTTTTCTCAAGTCTGAACTGGTTTTCTTTTTGGTATGATGCTTTCTCAAGTGACAGCTCAGACCCGTGCTGAGGTTTTGATACTGTGTGTAAATCAGAAGATAACCCCCATTTTTAACTTGATGTTTCAAACTTTGAGCACTACGCAGTTGAAGTTAAATCATCACACAGCAGTGGTTTGTGTTATGGTTCAATAAAAAGTTTATCAGTTTTTCAGGTGGCTGATAATATGAAGCAGGCATTTTTTTTTTCATGTGCAAATAGAAATAATTTGTGCTTTCCAAACAAAATTACTGTGTCTAGAAATGCTGCGTTGAAAATTCTTCACTCTGTGAATTCTTTGACAAAAACTTTAGATTTCATAGAGGGGCTCATAATTTGTCCTCATCAGCCTATGCTTCCTTCTGCACCTACCCTTAAAAAGCACATCTACTTCACTGCTTTCCAGTAATCTCCAGATATATCTGTCTGTACAAACCAGTATCAGTGTTTTTATTTCTGTTCTCTGGTGAACACTCTCAGAGATATATAATCATGAATGGAGACAGATTTCATCAATCTGAACAAAAACAAAACAAAAGTTATTTTATTTGGGCAACCCAAACTTCTACATGACAATGACATTGGTCTTTGAGCTTCTTTCTGTTACCCAGTTTTAGGAACTTTGGTGTGATTTTTGACATGACTTGACATCTGTGATTATAATTTCATCTTGTTATAATTTAGTTCTTTTCAATTACACGGCAACCACCGGGTTATGATGCCCCAAGGTCAACTGTAACACAGGCTCACCGGAGTGGGTCTCATTAGTGTAACATGTGTGTAACATGTTAAATCTGCCGTGTTTAAAATGCCGGTGCGGTTTAAAGAAACAGGAGCTCAGCCAAGCAGTTGCTCATTTGCTTTTAACAGTGTGACACGACAATCAGACATTTTTTTCTTGTTGCAGAAATGTATCTGTCACCTCAGTAGCAGAGATAAAAAATATATGCCTTTTTTCACAGTAGCTCTTTGACATTTCATAGTAAGAAGCTTCTGCTTTCTGGTGCATTTTCCCCTGTCTATGCTGCCTCAATATCATACCGCAATGCCTTACCATGACACCTGAACATCTTTCTAATGTTATAAGTGTCACCTTTGCCTCCTTTAGAACTGAGCAAAAAAATCTTCCATAGTGTAGCCTCTTTGCTCTGACTTTAGGTTCAGTTTTAGAATTTTTGAGCACATCAGTGTGCATAAATGTTACATCAGCAATTCAAATAAACCTAAATAACATATTCTATGTGTGCTACGCAGAAGGTTTCTTAATTTGTAGAGAATAGGTATGGATGAAAGGTCCTAATAAATATTGCCGTTTGATTTGCTGTGTAAACAATAACCTTAGCTGTGATTTCCAACTAATACCACTTGCAACGATGGGCAGTTATACATCAGTACACTGGTGAGTTCAGCAGGTCTGGTGTCAGCACAATCGTGAATAGAACAGGGGGAAAAGTGGGAAGTATTCCCTCATTATGCCCCTTTTTATTAGCATTTGAAAGAAGCTCTAGTCTCCAAGTATCATGGAGGTAACCTGTCAGGTCTCTGAGCCACACAGGTTACTATGAAATTGAAACCGGTTACAAAGAAGGAGAAACTTTCTGTGTGAAGGAGTGAAGGAGAAAAATGAAGGAGTTCATTCATGATGTCTCCTTAGCATGCAGCTTAAGTTTGAAATATCATGCACGTGGTTAAGTTAGCCTACTTTTGGAGGACTTCAGCTGAGCTGTTCTAAAAAAAAATTCCTTTTCTAATTAAGAATAATAAAAATAAAAAAAAGAAGTGATTGTAGTGATCCCTGAGGGAAATTCATATTAAGCACAGAAACTGCCAGGGGGCTGACTTGTCAAGATCAGTGCATCATCAGATCATAAATTAACAAGTGTAAATGTTTTAAAAACACCAATAGTGTCATAATCCAATTTGCTGTTGTTCATTGGTGAAGTCTTTGTCTTTATGGCCGATGTGAACTATGCCCTAAGTAAACACATGGTGTTGAGTTTATGGTCTCAATACCTAGTTTCACATGCTTTTAATATACCTTGGGGCTCTGTTTTTCTTACATTTTAGTGTCACTCGGGTCAAAAAGGATGACAAAGCAGAAAAGTCTACATTGTAATACAGAAATCACTACCATGGAAGCTCAGTCAGATCCACACTCTATGAAAATTACCATTTTTCACAATAAAATATGGTGCATTCATAATTTGCTGTAAATCCAAGTTGCTATTTACCATTTTCCAAGCTACCACAAAAGTTACCTGTGTTACTTTGTATCATATAAAAATATTTTTTATGTTTAGCAAATGCAGCAAACCATCAAAGTCTGTGTAAAGTCCAAAGTTAAACTTCTGCTATGCAGTTACATTTGAACATTGTTGGCCTACACTGCCAGAGAAGTGAAATGGAGTTCCCGTTTAGTGGAAGGTCTCTTAGTGGTGGTTGATCATGCACTGCCTGTGGTACTAAATCCCTTTCCTTTTCCCCAGGCCTCTGTCTAAGAGCAAACATATAAAAGTCAAGAGAGCAGTTCATGGTACCCAGCAGAATATAAAACACCGACCCTGAGATTGTACGTTACATACAGCACTTACTATTTTATTAGTAAGTCAGCATTTCACAATTCTAACAAAACTGTCCATATTTTCATAATGCTGACCTTGCACAGTTTTCTATAAAAAAAATAATTAAAAAGTCTCAGTTTTGTGGTCATAGAATATATTCTGCTCCTTTATTTTGGTCAAAGATAGTGAATAAGGCAATATTTTCACTTTCAAGGGTTTGACATGACAGAAGTCATGCTCGCCGTCATTAGCATTAGCTGCTGTAAGGCCGCTTTCTGTGTTGTGATTGGATCAGTGCACCTCCCCTCATTCATTCAGAGCTACACTTTTAAGCCAATCGCTGACAATTGTTTTGATAATCATATTGTTAAATAGTTTTGACAAATTAGAGCACATCCCCAAAAAATGCACTCATGAATATATCTTCATATTGTTCTAAACTGATATAATGAACACAATCAGGGACTAGATTTGTCACCACAACTGTAAGCACTAGATCACAAGTGTCAAACATATGGCCCTCAAGCCACAACCAACCCACTAAACAGCCCAACCCCATGCACAGGGTGGCTTTGTGAAGAGGAGGATAACATGGCAAACAAAATGGGGAAAAGGTGCACAAACCAAACTTCATAGAGAGCCATAGAATTCAGGTTTCTCTACAAAGCAGGGCTGCCGGATCTCTAAACTCAACTATCCATCCAGCCATCCAAGGAATTTTCTTCCACTAATCCAATTCAGGGTCGTGGGTGGGGTGAAGCTTATCCCAGCTGTCATAGAACAAGAGGTGGGGTACATCCTGTTATAAGCTTCCAAACTCCACTAATAAATATGAAAACAATAAAGCAATAACAGCAGTAAAAATAAGATCAAAATCAAGACTTAGACAAAGTGATTAAATTGGTTCATTCTCAGCATGTACGTGTACTTCTGCACACTTTTAAAACATGCTGTTTTGTCCCAGTTTTAATCTGACAGCCCGCTTAAGATCAAACCGAGCTCTGTGTGAACTACAATGAGTCTGACAGCTCTGCTCGAGACAGCTCATATATGTTCTGGCCATATCATGCTTTAATTATATTCCCCGCATTATCTGTGATAATGTTCTTGTACTGAATTTGTCATATACTCAGCGGTAGGGACAGTCACCTTGTCTCATTACTGGGATGCAGAGCGTTGATTGCAGTGAACAGGTTTTTGGCAGAGTTTTTACGGGTGGGTAAGAAAACTCTTTTTCTTTTTTTCTTTCTGCTTTGTCTTCATAATAAAAAAAATCTCTTTTGGCAGTGGGAAGGAGAAGAAAACAGAAGCAGCCCATGCTGTTAGCCTACTGTCTAATCAGTCTGCCCCATGTTGGTGTACAAATACTGCAACACTTTAAGCAACTGTTTTCAACTTGTAGAGTCAAGAATTCGCTTTCTGGAAAACTCAAACTGTTTACATGTTAAAGTAAAGAAATCGTATATTTTTGATATTGTGTCCGGCAAGTCATCAGTGTCCGAGCCAACGTCATTAGGGTAATTAATTCTGATGCTCAGTAATTAGTCAGCACACCTGCCATGTGTCAGCTGTTGCTTCTCCACCACGGGCGGTAGTTTTTAAGTAAAAGCAGGCTCGGAACGGAAGCGCACTTGTGAGTTTGTTTGAAGTCACCTTCGAGAATCCACTTCAAGTCCATTTTGAGCATGCCAAGCATAACTGGTGTTTGTAAACATGGTTGCTCAGAGAGGTGGCTGTTGACAGAAGAAAGGCTCAGCTATGGCTTCTCATTCTCAGCCAAGCAGCCGTCTTCTCAGAGCGTAGCGATTCGGTGGCCTCTCGGCTCAAAAAGAAATGACCCCTCCATCTTTCACACACAACAAAGTCACAAACACACACACACTCTATTCTGTCTGTGAAGTTCCTCTCTGTCGGTTTCTCCCTCAGAGCATGATGAATGCGCCAGCAGCCAGAATTTGTGTGATGAGAACGCCATCTGCACCAACACCATCAGGGGACATCTGTGTACCTGCAAGCCGGGCTACGTGGGCAATGGCACCATCTGCAGAGGTAAGTTCCTGAACCTGGAATATCCCACCTGACACACAGAAACAGAAAACCTTGCCCCACATCCTCTGAAGATAGGTCACATGCTTCATTACAACACGATTCATGTGGTTCATTCCTCCTTCATATCCTTTAACCAGGCAGCAGCTGCCATGGAGATGGGGAAAATTGAATCTGGACCATTTTCAGCCTGTTTTTGCCCATGTGTGCTTCTTTCCCCTCAGTGCTCACCCTGCTCCCTGTTGACCTGTTGCCCTGCCAGGCACGTTTCTTGGTTTGTCTGCAATGTCATAGAGATGGAGGATGGGAATGAGAAATGATTTTCTGTAGTTTGTGTTTTTTTTCATACAATAGCAATTGAACAGCATACAGAGGAAAATGCTTTTTTTACAGGTTGGACAACATTAACATTTGAAAAAATATCAGAACCTTTGCATATCTATAGCTATGAAAATTACAATTCTTTGTAATAGACTCCATTAAATCTAATCCATAGACCTTTGAAATGTTAATAGTTCACTTCATCAAGCGTGCTAAAGATATGGTTGGTTACCTGCTAGAGATTAGACCAAAGATTAGATCAAAGTGCCTCAATAAAAGAAAATGCACTCAAGTTGCAGCACTACTTGGTCTGCAGTAGCACATGTTTGTCAGCAAAGCAAAACAGGTTTTACAAAAATTGTGAGACTTTATTCGGTTTGTGAAGTTCTGTTTTGTCATCTTGAGTTTAGTGATTTGGTCAGAGTCCAGATGTTTAAGAGCGAGGCATGGATATTACTAAAAACAAAACAGACACTGCACACTCATAGCAACTGAAACTAGAAGTTAAGATAATAAACGCATTAGGAAAGTATTCCTTGAATCAGATGAAGATTACAATCCAGCTGCTGGAATTTATCCCTGTTGGATGTTTAAAAGGTTCTCTGGGTAAGACACTTTGGCATTGGCTACCTTCATATTTAAATATGGTCTGTATTCTTTAACTATAAATATACTGTGACTCATTTGTCTTAAAAATGAGTGTAAAGACATATTAAGTTTTGAGCATCATGCCGACAGTCTAACCTTAATATGATACTTAATTTTAGTAAGTTGTCAGAATTAGTGTACATTTTAAATATTGTGTTTTTTATTGTATAAAACAGAAGTCTGTGCTGGGTCAAATGGAGTGACTTTCTGCTGTTTTCTTATGTCAAACCAATCTCCTGTTCACAGGTAGATGCACTTTTTTTTAATGAGTATTGTACACTCCTCAAAAAAAAAATTAAGGGAACACTTAAACAACACAATGTAACTCCAAGTCAGTCACACTTCTGTGAAATCAAACTGTCCACTTAGGAAGCAACACTGACTGACAATCAGTTTCACATGCTGTTGTGCAAATGGAATAGACAACAGGTGGAAATTATAGGCAATTAGCAAGACATCCCCAATAAAGGAGTGGTTCTGCAGGTGGTGACCACAGACCACTTCTCAGTACCTATGCTTTCTGGATGATGTTTTGGTCACTTTTGAATGCTGGTGGTGATTTCACTCTAGTGGTAGCATGAGACGGAGTCTACAACCCACACAAGTGGCTCAGGTAGTGCAGCTCATCCAGGATGGCACATCAATGCGAGCTGTGGCAAGAAGGTTTGCTGTGTCTGTCAGTGTAGTGTCCAGAGCATGGAGGCGCTACCAG
>VVHJ01002760.1:1154-14481 GCA_015107715.1 Tylochromis polylepis | reverse complement strand
GACCAGGTGACCCTGAATCCTCCCTTAGTTATGCTGCAATAGACGTAGGCTGCCGGGGGATTCCCATGATGCATTGAGTTTTTCTTTTCCAGTCACCTTTCTCACTCACTATGTGTTAATAGACGTCTCTGCATTGAATCATATCTGTTATTAATCTCTGTCTCTCCTCCACAGCATGTCTTTATCCTGTTTTCCTTCTCTCACCCCAACCGGTCGCAGCAGATGGCCGCCCCTCCCTGAGCCTGGTTCTGCCGGAGGTTTCTTCCTGTTAAAAGGGAGTTTTTCCTTCCCACTGTCGCCAAAGTGCTTGCTCATAGGGGGTCATATGATTGTTGGGTTTTCTCTGTATCTATTATTGTACGATCTACTGTACATTATAAAGCGCCTTGAGGCGACTGTTGTTGTGATTTGGCACTATATAAATAAATTGAATTGAATTGAATTGAATTGAATTGAATTGAATTGAATTTAAGCATGTCACTGGCTATAAACCACTCTAATTAGCTACCAAATACAAACTACATTTTTGACATTCCTGACTCTTTTCTGTTTTTCTGGAGAGAGTCAGCAACAGCAACCAAACAAACCAAAAGTATTTCCAAACTTTTGGGAAAAATAAAATGGATCATATTTTATTTACTCCACAACTGGGGGCTACATGTCATGCAGTAAAGTAAAAAATAAATTCATTCTACTTCGAAATTTATTGGTTAACTATGAAATAAATTGCTGATATTTGCATGGAGTATGCCTTCAATACCTTTCATCATATATATGTGTGTATATGCATGTGTGTGTGTTGCCTTTTTAAAAAATCCTTCCAAAAATACAAAACAACAGCCACAGCCTCAACAGTGTGCACATTTATCCATTTTTATTGGTAAAATTATTTTCACACATCTTTTCCCGGTTTTATGGCGTTTTCTTTTCTGGGTAATTGACCACTTTAATGACAGTGCTCGATGCAAAACATGCAAATGTCCCACCAAAACAACTCCCCCCATGGCACTGTTATGCAGGGGGACCATCATTTTATCCTCCCTCTTCTGGGGCTGCTATTTTTATGCTATCATTTGATCATCATTTGCTATAATTTTGATCATTTCTTTTTCACATTTCCTTTTCTCTTATTATTTGGTTAGGCCTAGGCACTGAATTGACTTGATTATGTTTAAGAAAATATGTTAGTTTAAGTTATAGTTCACCGTTTTAAAATATAAAAACTATTGTTTCAGGGCAGATTCCACTCACCTGGTTCCATCCATCTATTCATCCATCCATTTCTACCGATTATTTAGGTTTTTTCACAGGGGCAGCAGCCTAAGCAGAGAAGCCCAGACTTGCCTCAATCCGTCCACCTCTTCCAGGCCGAGTAATTCCTGAGCCAGCCGAGAGACATAATCTCTCCAGCAAGTTCTGGGTCTGTCCCAGGTCGTCCTCCCGACATGCCCTAAGGATTTGTGCATTTCATTGATCCCAGGAGCTATGCTGTCAGGGAGCGTTTTGCCCATGGTCAGGTCTCCCAAGGCAAACTGGTCCTGTCAAAGGGGCCAGACAAAGAGTGATTCTGAAAAACTCTATGATGACCAAAAAAGAAAAAAAAAATATATATCATGGAATACCCTGCCTGGGTTAGGGTTACTGGGGTCCCCCTTGGAGCCAAGCCTGGGGTAGGAGCTTGAATGTGAGCTGCTGGTGGCCCCCCTGGGCACAGTCTCCAGGAGCTACACTGGTCTTCCCTCTTGTGGGCCCACCACCAACAGGAAGGGCCATACTGGTTTTGGTGCCTTGTGGATTGGGCGGTAGTCAGGGGACGAATTAATGCATATCCAGCAATAATGTTGAAACCACTACAGGACACTTGCTTTGATTGCCACGGTGTCTGATTCAGGGGTCTACTGAAGGTCTACTCGAACTACCAAGCATGTAAAAAAACAATATTAAAACGGTTACCCAGTGCATTAAAATGTGATCATGCTCAAGATTGTGTATCAGTATGAGATGAAGGCTAAACAACATCTTCAAATGCATCATAGCACTGATGAATTGAGTGTTCATCATTCTCTAAGTATTGAAATGTATTTAAATATTTGACACTATGTACACTCACTGTCCACTTTATTAGGTACGCCTTTTCAGCTGTTTGCTAACACTGATATGTATTTAGCCAGTATATAGCCATGGTAGCAACTCAGTGAATTTAGTCATGTACTGCAAACATGGTCAAGACAACCTGCTGTTTCTTGAGTTCACTGTGCCTTCACAGTCAGCAGATCTCAGTCCTTTGGGATGTGGTGGAACGGGAGATTTGACAGCAAATGTTGTTCCTACATGCGTGTAAAGAGTATCTTCTAGCAAATACTGCATTTTAACAGTTACTTGCACACGTTGCAGAATGCTTTTTTTTTTTTTTAATGCATAGCGCTCTTTTATTAAAGTTGCTGAGAAGGCAAGCATTTTATGCATGTCATCAGTCCTTTGTCATTCTTTCTATGGGAAGAAAGAGACAAAAGTTCAAACTAACTCAAAGAGATTAGTGAAAGGAACAGTAATGGATTTGTTGGCCATGGAGCTGAACAAATCAGGGTAATTTATAGGACCGGATCCAAAACGGGATCTAGAAACCATGCCTCCTTGTTTCATTCAGCTGTTATTTATTTATTTATATATTTTAAATCACAGCACATCTAAGCAACAGCAATTGCAAAATTACTTCTCATACTTTCCTACATTGTCTCTATAAAGATCTTAAATGCAACTTTAAGATGACCCTAAAGTCATAACAGGAAGCTCTCAACAATAGCTCTGATGAAAACTTCCAGGCCTGTGTCCTCTTTGTGTCTTATTGAGCAGGTATTGGCAGGCTTTCAGAGGAGTCAGGCCCTTCAGGTGCGTGCACTCCAATAGTACTCCATTCCTCTTCATTAATTCGTCATCAATGTGGATCTATCTTGTGTTGATGATGGCACACCTGCACTTTTCTTGCCCTGTTGTACTGCCTTGGACAGCTCTGCCTGAATAAAAATGAAGCTAGTTTTATCCATCGTGGCAGTCATTGTGCCATTTGTTGAGTAAAACACACAGGTCCATTATTGAAGTGTCATGATGCTGTGTGTTTGGAAAGCGACAAATCACTGCAGGGTGTCACCCAAGCAGTTTTGTGGCATTACTCTCAGCAGAGAGGAACGCAGTTAATGCTGACAAACACTGCAGAATGAGGGTCATTTACCACACATCCATTAAGCAGGTGCCAATACTCCAGCAGCAGCAGCAGAGACATCTCTCTCTTTCACAGGGTTGTGTTTGCATCTCGCTGCACAGCATGAAATCTTACACTGTTTTGAGGTGTGGGATTCACAAGCTCATAGACATCGATTCACATATCTTGTTGGAATGAATGAACATGATTTATAATATGTTTGATTAGTAATATAGCTTCTATTTACCCATCGAGATATCTATCCGTTCGTCCCTAAATTTATTGAAACTTAAAAGAACAATAACAATTCCCAAACAACTCAAAGCCCTTGCAGAATTTCCGGCCAACATTAGATATTTATCAGGCTAAAAATATCACACATTATCTGTTTGTTTTTGTTTGTTTTGTGTTGTTTGTTTTGGAAAAAAGCCAATAGAAACCATTCACAGTTGCTGAGCTCTGTCTTTTCCACGGCGGGTGCAAGACAGACGATAGACTTCAGACTTCCCCTTCCAAAGATTTTGCTGAGGGCTGTAGTTAAAGCTCATTAAAAAGTCTAATGAAAACACGGCAATGGAATAACATGTAAAGTTAATTTGCAAAATATTTTTTTTCTTGGTGAGCAAGAGACCATAAAAATATGAACCCTCGTGGCCCCGGCGAAATATTAAAGATACAATCACGGATAACTTCCAAGTAACTGCTCACCTCATTGAAATTCTAAGGAAAATGTAATTTATGGCTTTACTCAGAACTCCATTCTTTTCTAATTGTTGATATTGCCAGAAGGCACCTCCTTTGTCGGATTTCTAATTTACGTAAATGGGAGAAAATTATTTTCACTTTTGTCCCCACCCCTAGCAAGCCAGGTGTGGAGAGACTCTGAGATTTCCTTAGAGAATTGAGGCCGCACGATGTGTTTTACACACATTTAACTGATAAAACTGGAGTTTAATTTTCCTTAAAAAAACAATATCTAAAAAGTATGTCCTCTCTACCACTTTGTTGGATCTGGTATGATGGAAGGGTGAGACATTTCAATCCTGACATGAAATATGAATCAGTGCAATTGACATTTGCTGACCTGTTCCCATGTGCAGAGTATAAAAGGTCCTCTTTGAATAGACAGCTCGGCTCTCATAAATATGACATAGAAGCACCTATGACCAATTTTGAGGCTGGCACAGGGCTCTGAAATAAAACTAACACTGCAAATCTGCACATTTCATGCATCATTAAAACATCACTTCAGAGGACTGAAGAGAAGGTCATCTCAAAGTAGCATGCTGTTACAAACAGTGTGAAATCAACCAATGATTGATCAGTTTAGTCTAGAAAATTCAAATTTGAGGTACAGTCTGTACAAATTTGAGATTATTATTATTGGGGCAGTCAGTTGCTTTTGAATGAACGTAATTGTACATACAAAATCATGTGTCACCATGTTTCTCACATGTCACAAGTTAATTTTAACACCGTAACTGTTCTTATGATTATAAAATCATTCAACATGTACCAAAGTAAGGTGGCTGTTAAGCTAAAAAAAAAATGCACATCATCTTTGAACTGCATTAAATATTATGTAAAAGCATAACTTCACAATTTTTCACAACTTCTTCTGAATATAATGTGAATGATGTGTTACAGCAGTTTTTATGTGGAGAAGGGAGTGTTGGCACATGTGAAAATAGGTTTTGAAAGGTTTTTTTTTTGACAGCCTCTTTTCAGTCTCAGCATGAATAGAACACTGACATTTAAGTGCACTTATGAGCCACAAAAGCAAAACTTTCAAGTTACTGGTAACCTGCAATAAACCTAAAATAAAAGTTTTGATAATTTCATGTGGTTTACACTACTGATAAAACACAAATCACAAAAACTTGAGGTAAAACTCTGTTACCCTCTTTCGTTTTGTGCTATCGTACTGTAAAAGCAGTTCCTAGAGCGGATTTTGATTTTTGATCTTTTCACCCTGTTTGTCACTCTAGTGCCACCAAGGGGTCATGGAACACTTAGCCATCCATTTTTTCGGCTCATCCAATTTAGGGTCGCATATCCTAGCTGACATAGCACAAAAGGTACACCCTGGATAGGTTGCAAATCTGCCGCAGGGCTAAAGGTGAAATTATGGTGGAAACATGGGGAGTCTGTTGGCAGTGCGTGGACAGCTTTGGACAAGCGGTCTACCTGCAGAGAATATCCAGTGATAGATGGGGTAGTGTCACAGTTCCAGCATCATCTATATTGGCATTTTGGAGGACTGCTCGGGAGAGCGCTTGCTGTGATTGAAAAAGTTTTTCTGTAGGTTCAAAGAAATCCACAAATGGACACAACCCCATTAGCACAAATTAAGCATAACACACAGAGACAGATAACGATTCATGCTCGCACTCACACCTTTCACAAATACAGTGTTGATGATGTGTTGGAATTAACAATTCAATTCAATTTTATTTATAAAGCGCCAAATCACAACAACAGTCGCCTCAAGGCGTTTTATATTGTAAGGTAAAGACCCTACAATAATGCAAGGAAAACTGAGAAAACCCCAATAATCATATGACCCCCTATAAGCAAGCGCTTTGGCGACAGTGGGACGGAAAAACTCCCTTTTAACAGGAAGAAACCTCCAGCAGAACCAGGTTCAGGGAAGGGCAGCCATCTGCTGCGACCAGTTGGGGTGAGGGGAGGAAACATAATATAACACAAAACAAAAGTGAGTATATCCTTTAATATATATTTGGCCATCAAGCTAGCTTGCATGTTTAGCATCTCAATAAGGTGAGTTGTTCGCTGTAACTGAGATAAATTTCATTTCTTTCTGACATCGACCAAATGATTTATTCGCATTTTCAAAATAAATATGCCCTTGTAAAACATTTATTTACAATGTGTGCAATAGTGACTTGTATAAACTGACTGTAATGTTTGTTGACATTCCAGTAAATATGTACTATTGCATTATTGGCGGTATATTTAATATGTTTTATGGTTATGCTTGTATTGCTGAGACCATATAAAACATTCTACAGTAATAACCTTTCATGTTACCCTCCATGTTATCAAAGCTTCTCATCGGAGGCCCTAGGGTGAAATAGGCATGTGTTATACCGGCGCCTTACCTTAAAGATTTTGTTGTTGTTGTCGTTATAGCCACTTGAACTCACAGACGAAGCCTTCAGACAGTGGATTAGACTATACAGTACCTCTGCCACTGTTTCATGTATTAATTCCAAACTTTTCATTTGAACATTATGGTGGCACTGCAATCAGCAAAAACATGTTTTCTCCTTTCAGTTCATGCAGCCATGCTTTTAACATAATCAGATCAAGTTGCCATGGTGACTGTACCTTGCTGAACTGCCGGGCCTCTTCATTGCTGCTTGAAGGTTTATTATTTGGAAAGCTTTTACAATCCTAATTCATGACATTGCTTATAGAGGAAGCCTTTTGGGAACCGCACACTTGGTTTACCCAGCCTGGCCAATAAGTCACTGTGTCTCGGTACAGCTTTTGGACAATGGCATCATCCAGAATCCTCAGAAAATAAACAAATTTTTACCATTCAATTGTATCAACAGCCAAAAAAGTAGCAGAGCCAACTAAAGACAAGAAAGTTTAGACGTTTGCAATTAGAAAGGCACTAAATGAAGTGAGCCCACAGCCCAGGAGAAAAATAAAAACAAACTTCAAAAGTACCACATTCTCTGAAGTTTTCAAGTAATACTTTACTCATAAGGAGACAGACATGTTTATCATATTGCATTTTTAGCTTTTTATAGTTAAGTGGGGGTGGAACATCAGGTGGGCTCTTGCAGACACTACAATTAAAAACAGTGCAAAAAATTTGCATAGCATAAGCATATCATTAACTCTCAGGGAAATAGAAACAATGTATTCTCCAGGGTGGCATCCAAAGATAGGCCTCAAATCCACCCTATGTAGGTGGATGCTGCAGCAGGCTCCTCGAGCTAATAATCCACCCAGTATTTACCGCATTCTAAACATAGATATAAAATCCCACAGTGTTTGCAATTTCAATACAATGTCTTTGAAAATCATGCACGATATTAGGACGTGGATTTGGATGAATTTGTGTGGACAATGTGCAATTAGGGATGTAAAATGCGTGAATCATTTCTGTATATAGACCTATATCACATTACACTTTAAATCAATGTCACTGCAGATTGTTGCCTCGTTTGTTCACAATAAGACCCCCCACGAAGTTAATAAAAGCTGAGAAAAACAGGATTATGTTGAAACTGTTGTCTCTTTTTTTCCTTTACTTTTTGTAAGCACAAAGATAATCACGCTCGTTTTCAGCACAACAGTTTACATTTATTGTAAACTGTTGCTGTCGAAATCCTCCTATTGCAGGAAACACACAATACAATACACACAAGGGTAATTTGCTCTTATTTAATTTACTCCAAAATGACAGCCATCACAATTCACCTGAAATGATTTTACATTCTCTTGATATGTTTGATGCTACAGGCCCGAGCATAAAGACCACATCTGTCAACTGAAAGAGTGTTTGTCTCATCTGCAGAACTGAAGGTCTTATTTCAAATCTATCACTTCAAATTGAGGTAGCGTTAACCGCTGTGAAATGTAAGGATCACAGTCCTGAGCTACGCCTATGGTCCACCTAAGGCTGGGAATTTATCATTCTTTCATTACCCTGTTTCACTGAGGCATGTGTAATATCTCCTGATGAATCTCATTTTCTTCCAAACCCAAAACCCAAAGCAGACAAATCTGCTTAAGAATTGTTTGCAGATTCAGTCGTGCAAATCCCAAAGTCTTGCAATCAGTGGTTTCAACAAGAAAACAATGAAAGCCAGTTTATAAGTAAAAACATATTCTTTGACGCTGGAGTTGGAGTAATAAGAGAAAATAATAATAATGTGATGACTCCTTGTGTAATTTATGGTCCAATACAAGAGTTATAAAATGTCAGTTTTCCTAAAGACAATACAATACCTGTCTACGCACCGTCACTGAAAACCTGGCAAACATGTAAAGAACGGAGTCCAGGGAAAGTGGTGCTGGATATCATCTGCAAGTTGTGTGAAGGAGGATTGGTGATTTGGGAGGAAGGAAGCCATAAATGCTGTGTTATGTAAACCAAGCAGTTTAAGTTTATATTGACTGTGTGACAGGCATATTAACATCTTTCACTTTAAAGACTACATTGACTTACATTCATTTCATGAAGATTTGTTCATACTTTATCCATCACCAGCACACACCTAATCCACTGAAAAACAGGTATTTAACTGAAATGTAATTTTAGGGAATATTTATAGTTATATAAGACAGCATACCTAGCCCTTCAAACCTCAGACTGTTGGACTGAAACACATTCCACATGTCCAATCCACTCAGTAAGAGGACACTCGAACACGATCTGAGCAGCCGTCCAAAAGCTTTAAGGGAGAGTTGGCACCGATGGTGCCATGACCAGAAGCTAAGGGCAGAGAGTGTTACCTCAGCCATAACAATAAGCAGGCCACGCTGTCCCCCAGAAAGCAGATAACATTTGTCAAGGCAGGAGAGCGACTGAAACCCCAACCTAGAACTGCTGCAGGTCCTTTCCACTGCTAAGGAGTGGCAGATAATGGTGAATCTGGGCAAGCAACTTAACTTTCCAGCGCATCAGCGCGCAGCACCATCATTGCAACTAGACATTGTCATTCTGTCAGAGGCTCCTGAACAGCTTGTCCTGATAGATCTCGCTGTGCCCTGGGAAGATTGTAAAGAGGGAGGTGTTGAAAGGAAGCTGGCCAAACACAGGCTTCTGAGTAGAAAGTGATGGCAAGCATATTTCTATCCAGTGGAAATCTGTAGGGTATAGACTCTGTAAAGAGTCTATACCCTACTCAGAAGGTAAGCCATCAAGACTGGGGTCAGCAGAAAGACAGTGGATCAAGTGCTGTGGCTCTGTGCTGCTGGAGCACAAGTCAGAACTTAAGCAACTGCAGCACCTACGGCCCAAAAAGCCTCATGAACCCCAGAAACATCATGGAGGCCACATCCCAGCACATCTGTAGGATGTATCTTTCACCCTACTGCGAAGGTGAAGTGATTACTCACACAGTGTGATTATTGCCATTTCATGTAAACCATAATTTGGCTAATCATCAATGAACCAATCTCTGTGCACTAAATTTAAACTGTGCAAAATAACCCTACAGTCCTCATCAAAAGAGTATCTCATTTTCCGTTGCTTATGCACGTTTAACCCAACTCCATGTATTCAGAACTGAATAATTAATAGCGGTCTCTGACAAACATTGACTTACATTCATTCAGAAGCTAAAATGAAACGCCCTCTCCTTAACAACGCCTTCTCCTTAACGCCCTCTTCTGATTGGTTGCTCCTCATAAACAGAAGCTCTGAATAGCAGTTGGATTGGCCTGAACTGTGTGTGAGATGGCTACGTTAAAGATGACACATATATTTTTTAACACGATGCCGAGCCAACAGTAGAAAACACCGAATGAACCGAATGAGTGTTTACAGTAGACTGAATCCTCATAAGGATTATTGATTACTGAATAATCATCTGAAACATTGGCCAAGTTTGATATGTGTTCATGATTGTAACATAATATAAGAGAGCAAATAAGGAAGAATTCCACTTTAAGTGTACTGAGACAGAGAAATGACAATAAAACAATACAATTATAATAGAAAATCTTGCCCAAAGTACCATAATAATTAATGTACAGCAAGGGGTTATCACATTCAAACAAACAATGACATTTCTAGCCCTTAAAAGCTCTCTACCAGAACCTCCACTCTAACACAAACACTTTTATACAAACATGAACAGAATCTCTGGTGGGATGGAAGGTTTTCAACCATGTGGGTGAGATTTTGCTAACATAACCAACCTTTACTCTACTGTCATAAGTCTAACAGTATCAGGAGCATATAAAGCTTAAAGGCATACACACTCATATATAAGAAAAACATGAGGAAAACCATAGTGGAAAGTGTATTGGGTCAACTGCTGCTGTTTTTAAATGTGCAGTGTAAATAAACTTGACTCGGTATTGATCTACAGTATAAGACAGGCTTCATTATCTCTATTTTACCTTCACTGTGTCTATAACACGCCGAGAACCTGAAGGTAGACTACTACTTAATTCAACAATGAATAATGTAATAATGGCCTCAAAGGGTGAGCTTATTCACTTCACCAAGCTTCAAGAAGGCATGCCCTGTTGAATATCAGCCAATCAGAGGACTGTTACCTCATTAACTAAGAATAGGGGGGTGGGTTCAAAGATCATTATCTAAATAAATACGTAAATAAAACTGAAGTAAGAGATTCCCAAGTCTGGCTGGAAGGGCAGGTACGATGCTGAGAGTCAGCACAATGGCTCAAGTTTTCAGTTTATGATAAATGGTTCACCTCACCACAGCTCACCAAAGATCTAACCCTCTCAGCCAGCTACTCCGCTAAACACTCATTCTCCTCAGCATTCTCTACTGCATCACCCATGAAAAATGCAGACATTTACACCTCCTTTCCTAGTATGGTTAAAACACCAAGCAAGTGTATTGACTGGAACAAATTCCACTGGGTTATAGTTTTCATTTTGGTTGAAAGGCTTAGGGAATGGAAACGAAAGCCATGAGTGCAGATGCCCTGGATATGACGGAATAGTTACAGCAATAGCAAATGCATGGTTTTGTTAAAACAATAAAAAAAAATCAAATTGCAAAGAAGTTTTCTTCCTTGCTGTTGTGAAAATATGGCAGAAGGAGAAGCTTTAATGGTGGAAATATCTACCACAATTTAATATTATATATCTGTTTTAAAACAAAAGACATGAAAAGAATGCGTATGCAAACACTTTGTGCATCCAGGCTACAGGATGCAAAATATAAAAAGTTAGTTCCCAAAGCAGAAAAGTGACTCATTTATTAGTAGTGCTGCCTCACAACAAGAAATTCCTGGATTCAAATTACAGCATCTGTGGTACTTTCAGGACTTTGATGGACGCTAAGTGAAGGAAAATTAGACTGGGAGAAAGCATCCTAGGGAATAATAATAATAATAATCGCCTATTTTTGTTTTGAGATTTTTATACTGTGGCCTTGTGAATTTCATGCGAATCTACATATGAGCTAAGAATTTGCTCCATAGGCTAGACACCGGCTAATAAGCAGTCTTTCATTTTCAACATCAATGAGCAGAAAAAAACTGTTTTTGAACAACGAAGAAAACCAGTCACTTAGATCCAAAAATGTTCACACACAAAACCCGTAGTACATACCGATCATGTAGGTCTATTCAGACAACATTGGCCTTACCCCCCCCTTAAAACTCGCTGTTCTATTATCATTGAGCACATCGGCTTGGATCTTCTTTTGGTTTTGGGTTATATGGAAACATTGCCATTTGTTAGACATTAGCTGGTTGAACCAAGGAAGTTTTACCTTGGCTTTTACAATCGTTTTTCCCCGTATATATATGTATGAGGAAAATGAACTTATCTTGAAATTTTTGTATATAAAAAGATTTCAAGATAAGTTCATTTTGAATGTGATGATAGTGATATGTAAACAATAGGAAAGGGGCAAAAAAGAAGTGAATTAGCAAATTATCATGAGGGAGAAATGGTGCAACAGCAATGAAAAATATGAGAAGGAGAAAACAGCTTTTTGAACCTCTAAGTGAGCCCAACCTTAAAATATTAATGCATTGTAAGGATGCCTTTCAACCTCCCTTCTAATGTGAGAAAACTATACAATGTCAGTTTCAATTGTGAAGCCTGTGTGGGTTCAACTCTGAGTTCATCTTCAATGATCTGAGTGAGAAGCAGTTCTATAAAACTCAAGTAGTGTGTTTGTGTGTAAATTTGGACAGAGATGAAAGGGAAATATGAGGAGAGGAAAACAAAGAGAATGATCTTATGTTTAATTTTGGGGTTTTCACTTTGCGTGCATGACCCGACTTTGTCATCTGACCTTACTTGTTTTCACCTCAGCTGAACTGTGTGGGAGGAAGAATGAATGACTCATATGTGCATTATAGTTATGATTGGTGGTTGGCTACACTGGGTGGTTTTGCTTTTCTTCATAATAGCTATGCATCAACTCAACAGAGCATAAGAAAATACTTTTCTTGTCTGAAAATATATATATATAAAAAGCCCCCATCAAGTGGAACATCGCTCGGATAGTGTTTATGGAACAGACATTAGCTTCGATCTGCTTAGCCTGTCACAGGCACCGCATTGGTAAAAAGTGAAATGGAGGCACTCAACTCGAGGCGCGCACACACTAACAAAGTATAAAAAATATAAAAGCGTTGTGATTACTTCGCAATCACACATTGATCTGCTTCTTTATAGTCAGTTTATGAATAGAACTGTTAAGCTATAGAGGGAAAATGGGACCATTGTCACAGTCAGTTAGAACATTTTAAATTATGCGCGCTTATACATTGCTGAGTAGTTTTATGAAGATGGTGATGTGCACTGCCAAATTCAACTTGAGGTATCTTTTTAATAATCACTGAGCTTAGATCAGGGAGCATGTCTTATCTTCAAAGAGCGTGCAACAGACTCGCATTTGCAAAAATACAGACAGTGCTGCCTCACCACCAAACACATCACCGCACACTGCTGCTGAAATTCACTGATATGAAGTCGTTCGAATGTCCCACACTGGAGAATAAGCATACACTGCTGTTCATCCGATTCTCACTAATAAATGAAGGTAGGTTTGTACATAACAGTGTATTTTTCCAAGCAACTGTTCACACAATATTGTACAATCTCAGGATTCATTTATGGGAAACCAGAAAATAAAGCAGTTTGAGCAATGAGAAGTTCTCGAGTATAAACAGAGAAACAGCATTAAGACTAAAACCACTCACTAACGAAATCAGTGTGTTAGGTTACGACAGCTATATGTAGTAAAAATTGCTGCTCTGTTCAAACCACCATTTTCCGCTGGAGAACAAGTTCAAGCTAAACACACACACACACACACACACACACACACACACACACACACACACACACACACACACACACACAAAGACACAGACACAGACACAGACAGAAACAGAGCAATAAATAATTAATGACTGATTCATT
>VVHJ01002756.1:6213-46860 GCA_015107715.1 Tylochromis polylepis | reverse complement strand
TTTTTTTTTTTTTTTTTTTTTTTTTTTTTTTTTTTTTTTTTTTTTTTTTTTTTTTTTTTTTTTTTTTTTTTTTTTTTTTTTTTTTTTTTTTTTTTTTTTTTTTTTTTTTTTTTTTTTTTTTTATCGCTAGAGATCGGGGAGGCAGCAGATGCACAGTGTGTATACTGAAATATTATGCATTATGGAGATCACATCCAGACCCTTGAAACACCATGCTGACGATGCCTTTTGAAGCGACAAGCGTTATCACTCTCAATTTCTCCCTCACACAGTGCACCTTGTCACTTGGAAAGCAATAGCAATTCAAATATTGTCTTGACAGAGCATGAAAGTTGGTAATTTACCAATAATGCATTTCATTTTGGCTGCCTAACAGGTTTTATCATCATGATATCCAAATGGGTGTCAGTGATTGTCATGCTGGTGACATTTGTGAACGGAGCAAAAAATGGTGAGTGTAGGTGTTGGAATAAAATGGAAATACCTAACCAGCAATTACAGTGACAATTATTACTATCACTTTGTGCCCTTTGCCTTGGAGATTTTACCTAGATGTTTTTTTTCTAAACATTTAGAAAAAAACATCTTAACAATCTTCACATTATGTCTTACGTCTTTTTGTTGTTGTAATTTTTAGAGGATGGCATACAGCCCTGTGCAAAGGTCCACACATCCAGCTCAGTGGTACCTTTGGGATCCCCTGTGACAGCTACTTGTGTCATCAAAGAGGACTGCCCTCTGGTCACTGGACAAGCTGTACATATAGAGTGGCGCCTTGATGATAGGCTTATTCCCAGCAGTCCTGAAGCCAGTGAGAGCAGCACGGTTTCCAGGGCTGTTATATCAAGCTTCAATCACACCAGAGCAATCCTTACCTGCTGTATCCAAGCCTTTCCTCCTCAAGTAGTCGCAGGCGTGGAGATCCAAGCTGGATGTGAGAAACATTTGTGATTCTTTTGTCCACTGATCAAATTAAATTCCTTTCCCTAAAGGCTCCATTAAAAAAATCATTTTGCTTTTCTTTTTACCTTTAGATCCACCAGAAGTACCACAAAACCTCACCTGTCAGACAAACCTCACCAACCCTAACACAATCACCTGTAGCTGGGACCCTGGGCAGAGGGAAACCCACCTGCCCACACAGTATTCCCTCCATACTGAAATATGGTAACAATATGGAAAATATGGAATACAAATACAAATATACAAATATACAAAACATGGATTACAATGAAAGACTGGTCAAACAGTAAATGTCGTACTGGTATCAGGAGTGCTATTTATGCTTTGTCTTCGAGGTTGAATGACTGTATTTCTTAAAATGTAATTTCATCATTTCAGGGCTGAAAATGAAAACTATTCTTATGAACTGCCACAAGGAGTCCATCACTATACGATCCCTCGTTTTGAATTTGTGCTGTTTTATGACATGAAGATATATGTGAAAGCTGTGAATGAACTTGGAGAGACAACCTCAGCACCACTCGTTTTAGAACCTGTTAGTTCGGGTAAGGAAATCATGAACAAAAAACTGAAATTTTGTTTTTTTTTGTTTTTTTTTCCTTTTTAGCATACTTCAACCTCTGGTCGTATTATAAATACTATATTTCACAGACAATACTAAATTGTACTTTAAATCAGTGGGAAAAAAATAATGCATGCTTTTGTTTTTGTCACTATTTCAGCTAAGTTTGACCCACCCAGTATTGTTAAAATTCAAGTGATTCCTAAAAGGTATGGCTGCCTGAGGCTGAACTGGAATTTGTCCCCACACCAGTCCTGGCTCCAGGCTTGCAGGTTATTAAACCTGGAATACCGATTTAAGTCTGTTGGCAGCACCCAGTGGAATGGCCCAGTGAGTACAAATCAACCCCTTGTTGATATCAACAGAAAATGTATCTTCCCAGACATTTGATCCAGTAGTTATAGACATCCAAATGCTAACATTCCCTGCCTCAGTGGTTCCCAAAGTGGGGGGCCATTGCGCACGTGCGTGGGAGGGGTATGAATTTAAAAAAAAAAGAATGCTTGGACACTGCTAGCATAATGGACAGGTTTTTGACGGGGCTCCCACACAAGCGCAAAGCAGAAGATGAAGCATCACCAAATATGCTTCCAAACCAAGTTCCTTCCAAACCAAAGACTAGAAAATATCCATCCATCCATCCTCTGCCACTTATCCTTTTCAGGGTCACGGGGGTCTGGAGCCTATCCCAGCTATCTTAGGGCGAGAGGCAGGGTACACCCTGGACAGGTCGCCAGTCTGTCGCAGGGCTAACAGATACAGACAGACAACCATTCGCACTCACATTCACACCCGCACTCACACCTATAGGCAATTTAGAGTTTCCAATTAACCTGTCCCCACTAAGCATATCTTGCCTTTGCCTTCACCTGCACAACGGTGGTGCCAAGGTAGGTATCCCCGACAGAGTTTGTTTCCCCTGCGTCAGGAGCACGCGTTGGGCTGTCCAAATCACGGACAAACAGTATCCCACAGTTGTTTATGTTTTTAAACCCATTTTGCACAGAGAGGCATTTTTTGAAAAATGTATTGATAGCAATGTTGAATATTCTTACACAGTGAAAAACAAAAAATAAAAAAAACAACTATACGTAAAATAATTACACCATAAAGATGGATTGTTTTTCTGTTATTTAAAAGAGTAGTAGTTTATTTTATTGCAACCTGTAATTTATTGCAGTTTACTTTTATTTGTTTAATTGTTTACAAAAGGTTTGAGGTGTGAAATAAACTGCAATGGAGTTTGAAAACAAAATATGGGTGTGTGTGGTTGGAGGATGTGTTTGTGCGGGGGGGGGGGTTTCTTGTATAACAAAGGGGGGCCTAGTAAAAGTGGTTTGGGAACCACTGCCCTACCTGAAGTTCACATTGAATATGCCAGGACTTATGTTTGTACATTTTGTGTCCCTGAAACACATGGTAGGTCTTTGTTCAAGATGCTAAAACACCTGTGGACATGTGTCACCTCCTGCATTGGACTTGGTATTTTGCACAGATTAGAGTCAGATACCAGCAGAGCCCCTGGAGTGAATGGAGCAGCAGCCAGTCTGGTGTCACCTTGGAGAGTGGTAAGCCTGTGATCAATTCAGACTGACACAATCAGTCAGTCAGCCATTTCCCAATCTACTGCCTTTTCTTCCATTTCGTGGTCTTTTCAATATATGCTAATGTCATCTTCTGCATCTGCCATTACTTTTTTCTATAGCACAGGTTGTATTGAGCTTTGTTGCAGTGAATCCATAAACCTGTCTTTTATGGAAAAGTTTTACTTTCTAAAGAGTAAAAGGAGAAGTGCAGGCTTTTGACATGCAACATGCTGACAGGTGACTCTTTCTTTTTAGCTCCCGCTGGACGCCTAGATTCGTGGATGGAGATATCTGAGGATCCCCTGCTAAAACAACTCAACATAAGCTTGTTTTGGAAGGTACACACATCACACACATTGCTTGACACCTGTCACAAATTGATGCATTTTGTCTTATAGTTCTGGTGGAGCATGAGAGGTCATCTTTTAAAATACCTCCTCACTTTTTTTTCCCCTTCTGTTTCAGCCATCAAAAGACTTTCGTGCCAATGGCCAAAATGTGTCATTCATCGTCTTGGTGCAAAAGAGAGAGGTGTGCTCTACAAGGGAGAACTACTGTACTTTCAATCTTTCTAGGCACATAAAGAAAGTGTATCTAAAGGCTGTAAATGCAGCAGGGACATCTTCCACAGTTGTTCAGATTTACAAACGTAAAGGTAACTCACTCAGGAAACAAATGAATGTATCATATCATATGAGATGTAGTATATGATGTGCGTCTTTTTCTGTCTGTAGGTCATCCTGTGGTATCTGATGCCACAGCAGTCCCATATGGCAACAATTCTTTTCTTGTTCAGTGGAGAAGCGTGGATTCTTCAGGACTCATCGATTATGTGGTGAAATGGAGACCTTTGTTAAAAACAGGCCTCTCCCACATCCAGTTTGAAATTGCTGGCCAAAACCAGTCCAGCATTGTTATAACAGGTTTGGTTTTTTTTACAGTATTTGTCTTTGGCTTTCCTAATCAGATGATTATCCTCTACAACAAGAATTCAAACAATCACTCTTGTGCAAGCTCTTCTTTTTCCTGTGCTTAACCTGCCTCTACATACTGTTAGACACTTGTGGGCAATGATCCACCTTAACCTCTTCTCACTCATCAACAGGCAGCTTTGAGCCCTACAAGCCCTATGGGATCTCTGTATATCCAAGGTTTACGGATGGGATAGGCCCTCCTAAGACATTTAATGCCTACTTGAGAGAAAAGGGTAAGTAACCCAAGACACAAAGAGTCTCACACAAGCAAGCAGAGGTGTGAGCTAGACTCCCTCAGCTTTGAAGTAGTCAGAAGAGTGTTGACTTACAGAATATATATTTTGCAGTCTTTCACAGAACAGCTGATACATGATGAAATAATGCCCTCTTGTGGAAAGAAATGAATAATTATTTTACTGGCCTATAGGAGTAAAGACCTGAGCTGTCTAATATAATGTCTAATGGTTAAAAACTCTTTCTAGTTCTACTAATCACTCGTGATGTTGTTCTTTTTAAAGCCCCATCCATGGTGCCAAAATTACATATTCAAAAGACCTGGAATTCAGATATTAAGATTACCTGGGATGAAATACCATTAGACCAACAAAATGGAAAGATCCAAGACTACACAGTCTTCTACTGGAATCAGAAGGGACCCACTAACGGTAGGTTAAATACCTTAATTCTGCTATGATATTTTAAGTACTCGATCCCATCTAATGTCTGACTGTTCTTCAGTTGTCAGTGTAGATACAGAAAAAAGAAGTGTGATCCTTAAAGACTCCAGTGTCCATGGAGCTGTCTTGATGGTTAGCACACTCGGTGGGAGCTTGAATGGGTCAGCAGTTCATTTTGAATTTCAGCCCTTTGGTTAGTACAATAATTTTTTCTTTGGAGAAAGACAACACAAACAGAATATGATCAGACGTGACATTACGTGTTTTTGTTTTCTCAGATGAGGTCATTGGTGCGATAATTGCAATGGGATCAGTTTTTGGACTGTCATTGCTGATTATTTTCATAGTCCTGACTTGTTTCTCCAAACATGAAAGGTAAGATCATGCTCATACTGTTTAAGCTGTGAAGCTGTAATGTTGTTTATTCTTAACACACTACACTAATGCTTTTTTTTCTTTGACTTCAAGGCTTAAGGGGATTTTTTGGCCAGTTGTTCCAGACCCAGCTAACAGCTTTATCCTAAGATGGACATCAGAATCAACACAGGTGTGGAAAGTGGACTTCCACGAGAGCAAAACAGAAATGTTTTTATGTTTTTATACATTCATACATTCTTTCTCACAAATGTTTTTGATTAAAGCTGCAAAAATCTGCAACTTTATAAAAAGCAATATGTAGAATATGAAGAGATTGAACCCTACAGGGAATGATTGCTAAATTCTGCAGGAACAGTTTAGCTTCTTCCTTCTTATTTGGTTTAATGCCCTGTTAATTTGTTGTTTTAGTTTACAGTGCTTTTCAATGAAATTAAGACAAATTTAACAAATACCTGCTAACAAAGGTGGTTCATTTAACAGAGAAAGAGGATGTTTAAGGTCTTCATGAGGACCTGGTGAAAACCAAAACAGAATTAACAGGAGGCTGAATTTAGAGCATTCTAACTGATATTAATTTCTAATGTTGGATATTTACAGCTTGTTTCACTGCATCAGTGCAAAAAAACAACATGACATGGTGTAAAGCCAACAAATTAATACTATTACTGTCTCACTTATTTTTCACTTGCAGTATACTCATCCTTCATGTGACAGCGAGGAGCCCAATCCGATATATTTGTCCCACCTCAGCTTTCCGGACATCCCTATGAAACTAAGCAAAGAGGAGGATGATCTTTGGATAAACAGTGCAGAAGAGACCAGTGACCTTGGAGAGTCTATTTGTGGTTCGCCGTTCATCACCGAATACTCTGGCTCAAATAGTGACTCTGTTCCCTATGCTACTGTGATGTTCTCTGGTCTTTGTAACAGCCCACCGCCCAAAGAGCCTCATGTCTACCTGCGTTCTGAATCTACACAGCCCCTCTTAGAGACAGAGGAACCTTTCACTCCGAAGTGTTACCAGAATCTAGCACCTGGTGGGATGACAGAGGAGCAGCATTTTTTTGGACCAAGCCATGATTGTGTACCCAAAGAAGTGGCAGACCCAGAGAGCCTTTGGGATGACTTTCCTTTTCTACGAGCATTAGCCATGAATGATACTCAAAATGACTAAAACACCATTGGCAATTATAAGTATAACTGCTTTGTTGGAGGCTTACATAGAGTTAAGAATGTGCAATGAATTAAATGTGATAACGTAGCTCAGCGTACACAGCTGTAAATGACATAGCTACTGGCAAGATTTTTTTTAAGCTGATAGAAATCATGTTGATATTTAATGATTATCATTGCAAAGATTTTGTATACTTTGTATAACCTCTTTAGAAAATGAAGTTTCTTTTTGTTTGTTTTTTACTTTAAGCTATATTGTTGATATTATATTTTTGTAGATTACATGTGAATTCTCTGATTAAATGTTTTACACCTTAAAAATGTTTTAAGTAACATTATAAGTATTGTTTAATATTTTAATGCTATTTATTGCTGCTATTTAAAACATCGCACTAGTCTGAGGTTAGCAGGACAAATTTGCTGGTTCGCTTAAAACTCCTCAGAAATGTCACATGAACCAATTTATAGATCAATTTATAAAAGCTGTATAAAGGGAATGGATAATTAGTAACAGTAACCATCTGTAACAGACAACTTAACAGACATCCAGTTTTAAACAGTATATTTATGCACTTTGTTTCTAGCAGCTTGTTGCAAAACATATAATTTGTTTCCCTTTGTTTAGTTAAATAGATGAAAAATGTCAAAGAGAAGAGTTTGGCAAGGATAAAATTGTATTTTTGCACCAACAAGATGATTCCCAAAGAATTATTGGATGAAAACTTGGTATATCCATGTCACCTTTAAAAAAAAATCAGAAGAAACTGGACTAGTGGAGGACAAAAGAAGAAGAAGTCAGGCCTAAAAACTATCTACATCAGACAACCAGCATCTGAAAGTCATGTCCTTAAGAAATAGGGGGAAAAAACTCACAAAGACTGGACACATATCTTAAGTCTCTCTGGGATGCTGGGAGAAAAAGTGAGAAAAGTTACATTACAAAAGTAATGTTAAGTTAAATTGGACAAGAACTGGACTGAAAATCAGTGGAACTTGATCTTGTAAAGTGATGAATCCAAATGTGAAACTTCAGGTTCAAAGAATCTTTAATAGCAGGTCAGGAGAGAGTAGAGAAAATTGAAGCTGTGCCCTGGTTCGGAGCTGCATTTCTTGTCAAAATTAGTGGAATTAGTGGCAGACATATATCATCAGATTTTGATCCACCTTACAATACCAGCTGGCAAGTGTCTGGCAAAGCTTCATTTTTCAGTATGACAGTGATCCCAAACACACTGGAAATGCAGTAAAAAGTATACCTACATAGAAATTATACACACAATGGATCAGCATCAGTCATGGATTGTTCTCTCCAGAGTCCAAATCTCAACATTATTGAATCAGTGAGGGATCATCTTGACAGAGAATAAAACAAAAGGCAGCCAACATCCAAAGAACCTTTGAATGTCCTTCTGGAAGCCAGGAAAGTTATTCCTGAAGAATACTTCAAACTACAAGAAAGTTTACCCAAGAGAGTCCTGGTTGCGTTGAAGAATGCAAGCGGTCATACCAAATAATAATTTATTTGGCATTGTACAAACTCTGTTTTTGCCTTATATATTGTATTTCTACTTTTCAATACACCAATTTCCCCTTTTCCTAGCAATGAAACGGGTGGTGTTTTGGGGGTTTGCACAGCATTGTATGTCAGCAGTTATAAATTGACAATTTATTATCATCAGTGCTCTTTTTACTGCTATGAGAGGTTTTTAAAAGTAATAGTAATAATTAATTGGGGGTAGGGGGTACTTCTCATTAACTGTGACTGCTTCAGTTATTAAACCAAACAACCGTCACTGAAGAAAATGAATGAAATGTAACGATGAAAGACTCTAAAGCTCGTTTTACAATCGTTTTTATCGATGTGCTCTGGGTTTGTTATTTTAGCCTAGTACAGCGTCTCTCAATCGCTATTCGACTAGTTTAGTCTAACTAAAATGGCGATTCTTATGTAGGGGTCGAGTGTGATTATTGGACACATTTTTCATCAGTTTTAGACAGTTTATTCTCCTTCCTTGTTATCTACACTGTGAGCCATGTTAACAAACATAGGTCTGAGGGCAGTCCTCAAGTTCCCAGCTGGTGTTTTGCGGGAAAGCTCGGCAGCTCTGTGTTGTGCTGCATCAGTCAAACCGTGGACGAACAGGGCGAGTTTACTGTCAGGACCAAAAGTGAGAAGTGGTAAGTGTGGGGAAGACAAAACCAAGGGATGCTCATCTGCTTCGTAGGTACATATCAGTCAAAACATGTGTTTATGTGGGCAGTTCGTAATTTCGCCAGGTCTTCTTGGGAAGTAGCTAACACGAACGGCAGGCGGCACTGTTGGCAGAGCTGCATGTTACCCAGACAAGCGGAAAAACCGCATAGTTGACGTGTGAAACGATGTTCACCATAATTTACAACATATTGTAGTAATCGGCTTTGCACAGCCTCCGTGCGCAATGCAGATCTCTATCACAGAGTTCTCCCCACAACACCAAGACAGTGGGAAGTTACTGTCAGGTGTTTCGTGAGCTGTTCCGCTACTTGTCATTGAAAACAAGTGTTCCACAAAAACCCATAATATGTTCCTATTTTTCTTTTATTGAGTCTATGAAAAATGCTTTGAGTCTTAGAGATTTTTAGAGTTTCAAATGTGTACAACTATGTGTGGATGATTTCAGGTAGAAGATGATGCCACACACAAAACCAAGCAGTGTAAACACAGGGCAGTTTCACAGTCTGAATAGGCTGTTCTTTTAAGTCCTGCTTCTATTGTCACAGATTTGCTCATTTTCCCTTCCAAAAACTTCCTGTGCGTACGACAGTCTAAAAATATTAAAGTGCGCTAGGATCTCCTGGTGTGCACAAACCAGGTTACATCTGCATGTGGAGTCTTGATTCTCTTTTCGTACTTTTCGCACAGTCTCAGCTTCCACACAGATCAATAAATGCATGCTGTGTGGAAAACTAGGACATCTGAGTTTTGTTTTGTTTTTTGGTTGATTTGTGTGTAATTTCTAAGTAGACAGGATAGCTTGCCAACTCTCAGAGGGACTTTGAAGAGCGTCTCACGGCTCTTTTCACACACCTCCGTGTGCAAAACTGATGCCTGCTAATCAGAGGGTTGTTGCACACACAGGGTGTGAAACAAACAAGAAGAATATCAGAAATATCTTTTGGGCACAAAGCCCAAAAGAGGCTTTGTGTGGTGTAACAGTGTGGTGCTTTTGGTACTTGAAACTTTCCTCCCCTAAATGTTCATGTGGTTGTCTCCCCTTCTGCACTTCTTTGCTGCCTAATCTGATGCAGCATCTTGCTTTCTTATCATAATATCTGGATCATCTAGAGAAGCTCTGCTTTCATTTTCCCCCTCAAGTCTACTAGAATGTGACAGCTTTTTTTTTTTTTTTCTCACTCACTGTTGCAACCTATGCACTGACAGTCACAGGTCTGCCAGCCCTTCAGTGACAGGCATGAATAAGAACTGTTTGGCTTGCAGGCCACTTCTCTCCACAGCACTATGGCAAAAGCAGCAAAGAAATACTTTTTAACCCAAGGTTTGTATGTTGTGCACTGTAGTTTAACAGAACTGAAATCACCAGCAGTGTCTCAAGGAAAATGTATGCTGCCTTCAAATTTTTTTTACTTTGGTTTCTGCTGTAGATAACTTAAAAATAAGGTACAGAAAATTTCTATTAAAGTATTCTCATCAGCAGAGGTCACTGCCAGGTGAAAACAACTCTGTGCTCTATCCTGATGAGTTTCCATCAGTGGATTGCAATATTATTTGCACACGTTGGTGGATTTTTGAAGGAGGGCTGAACTATCGCATAACATTACTGAGGAAGTGACATCATTTGCTGTTTTGATATTGAAAACCACTGTCTTATCACCATCTGATATGTGCATAGTTGTGTTTTAGGTTGAGTGTTTGACAACCGTTTTTGGAACATTATCTCTATAAGTCACTCCATCAGTCACGCAAATTAAGCTTCATGAGTCGTTTCATCGTCCTGTAGATTTTCTTTTTTTTGGTTACAATAAATGAATGATTTTCTGATAACTAAGCTTGCAGCAGAAATGTTTTTACTATGTATTTATCCCAGAAAGGTGTTTCTCTACAAAGAGGATTGTAAAGTTATCCCAGAACTTAGGGGTCTGCTTATGCTGCCTTATTACCTGCTGTGTTTTTCAATTATTTCCATTCATACTTATAGGAAGGAGGATATTGGATTATTTTGGATAATATTTAGAGGGACAATACTCCTCATAATTTAAAATGGCTTCATCACTAATATTTAGTTACTTTCAGTGGCTTTGTGAATATAAGTAACTTTCAAGCTTTGTTTTTCATACAGCTCTCTTGCTGTGTCTTTGGACGTATTTGTTACACTCATCTTTCAGATCATCAAACAAATTTTAATATAAGACAAAGATAACCCAAGTAAATAGAAAATGCAGTTTTTAAATGATGATTTCATTTATTAAGAGAAAAAACTTCCCCAAACCTGCCTCACCCTGTGTGGAAAAGTAATTAATCTAAATCTAAGAACACTGTGTTACCTTTGGCAATCAAGCATTTAAGTGGCAATGAATCCTTCACATCACTGTGGAAGAATTTTTGGCTCACTCTTCTTTGTGGAATTGTTTTAATTCAGTCACATTGGAGGGTTTTCAAGGATGAAAGGTCATGTCAAAGCATCTCCATCGGATTTAAGTCTGGACTTTAAATAGACCACTCCAAAAATTTCACTATATTTTTTATTTTCTGTTGGTTGTTTGGAGTTTTTTTTGTTGTTGTTGTTGTTTTGTGGTCTTTTCTGTTGTTGTTTTTGAGCCATTCAGAGGAGGACTTGCTGGCATGTTTTGGCTCATTGTCCTGTTGCATAAGTCAAGTGTGCTTGAGCTTAATGGGCACAAAACGATGGCTGGACATTCTCTCTCAGGATTTTCTGGAAGAGAGCAGAATTCATGGTTCCGTCAATTACAGCAAATCATCCACGTCATGAAGGAGCAACAGCAATCAAGCTTGACTGTTTTTATGATGTGCATATGATGCTGATCAGCAAGATCAAATGTGAGATGAGCCTTTGTGTTCTTTTTAGATAGCAGTGGTTTTTGACTTGGAACTTCCCCAGAGAAGCTATTTTTGCCCAGTCTCTTCCTTATTTTTGAATCATGAATACTGACCTCAGCTGAAGAAAGTGAGGCCTGCATTTCTTTTGAGGTTATGCTGGGTTCCTTTGTGACCTCCTGGATACGCTCTTTGTACTCTTCCCAATCCTGGGAAGGCCTCTGTCATGATGACCACTGTTCCAAGTCTTCCAGGTTTTCTCCATTTGTGAATAATGGCTCTCACCATAGGTTGCTGGAGAACCTTAGAAATGTCTTTGTAAGTTCATAGTTGATAGTTACTCATCTGTTCTTGAGTTTCTTTAGCTTGTGGCAACTTGCTTCTCTTCACTTTGTCAGACATGTTCTACTTAAGGGGTTTCTTGATTCAGTAGGTTACGTTTTGACAAAGGGTCAGGTAGGTTTGAAAAGCTGTTTTTTAAACAAAATAAATGATTAATTAAAAAACTTGTATTTGTTTTATCTTTGTCTCATAATAAAAATGTGTTTGAGGATCTAAGACGTTTGGGACAAATATGGAAAAAATACATTATCATCAGCCCTGATGGCATTTCTGCTTTTTGTTTTGTCATTTTGTTTTTCCTTTTACCAACTTTATAGGTACCACTGGTTGTATCCCTTGTAAGTTTAGCAAAGCGATGATTCCCTTGTTCCCTTCTATTTTCAAAATAATTTTAATCTCCCTAGCAGTGGCTCCATAGTGTAGTGTTTTACACATTTGCCCGACAAGCGAACAACCCCCAATTTGTTCCCTTGAGGGAGAATTTCGGGGCAATCCTTTCGGGGTTGCATCATGAAGAAAATCTGCCAAAAAAATGATGTGCCAAACCAAACATGTGGAGCTACCTGCTGTGGTGATCTGTTGTGAATAACAACTGAAAGTAGCATTTTGAATCTACTAAACATGAATGTGCATAGTGATGCAAATGGTTTCTCAGTTGCAGGAAGCTTTGCTGTTCCACAGCCAGTGAGACAATATGCCCGGGCTGTAAAGAAAAAGAAGACAGGTATTTTAAGAGGAACTATCATCACCATAGTATGTGTATGTGCACATTTTTAAATGTGTGTATAAGTTAAAGAAAAATTTAAAAAGTATTTGGTTTCCTCCAGGACCTGAGAGCCAGCTCAGCGATCTTCCTCCAACCATGCTGAAGATGGATTATGGAGCTGTTCCCCTTGCTCAAACGTAAACATATAAAAAAAAAAAAAAGATTAAAAGTCCAAATTTCTATTAATTATTTTATAAAAGTGCATCCACATATTCATTGGACTACTCTTCTAACACTATTGTATTTTCTGCTAACAGAACTGATGATCTTGTCAAAAGGCTTCTTTCCCTGGAGTTGGCTAGTCATGTAAGTTTGTCTTTTTTGATGTACACTGATTGGCCCTCTTGTACGAAAGCAGAGGAATAAACAAGTAGTTCATTACTAATAACTAATAATAATGATCTCATCTTCAGAAGGAAAAGCTACAGCTAAAACAGGAACAGCTAATTGCAAAGGTCCAGAGAGATGAGAATGACCGCAGCTCAGAGGAAGTCCAAGGTGAGGTGCTATTTTTTATTTTATTTTTTTAAGTTGCACATAGTTTGTTCACTAAAAAAAACAAAAAACCATGGGATAAAACTTTTATTTATTATGCGATGTTTAAATTCTCCTTCTGTTCTTTCTCTCCTCAGTGGCTATATTGACCGCTAGAATCCGAAACTACCAGGAACATTTGCAAAAACATCATAAGGTGAGATAATCAAATGCATTTATATTAATCAGCAAATTTGTTAGGTTGACAGATTAAGATGACGTAACATATCTAGAGCAGTTGACGTTAACCACGGGAAGTTTCATGTATGAATATGTCTCTCCACATTTCCTCTCTGCTTTTGTGAGGCCTGCATGTGCTACAGGATATCCTGTGTACTCCCCCACATTAAATAAAAAGATGCGTAGCATGGCCAAGGTCGGAAGTTTCCGTGTTACATCATACCCTAAAAATTTTTTATTAAAATTAACAACTATTTTTATGTGACATAAGGAAGCAGCTGTTCCTCAATAGATGTCCTGATTTCTAGCCCAGTTTGGCCTGTTTGTATTCACTTTCAATATTATGTGTTGTTTGATGCTAGGATAAGGCCAACAAGAGGCGAATGCTCATGGCCATTGACCGAAGGAAAAAAATTTTGAAACACCTTCGGCTGATTCGCTATGATGCCTTTGAGAAAGTGTGTGAGCAGCTGGGCATCACCTACACCTTCCCCCCAGAGTACTACAGACGGGCCACCCGCCGCTGGCTGGCCAAGAAAGAATTCTGCATTAAGGTGGCAAATAAATGAAGCTGTTATTTTGTTAAATCTAAATTATCTCTGCACATTAAGGTATACTCATATCTGTTGAACAAAACTTAAAAGTTTCCATTACACACAAGTCTAATGGAAGTGTAGCATATAGTGTCAAAGGCATTACTCAAGCCTTCTGTAAACTCATCTCTATACATTGAAGGTGTTATTTTATGCCCCCCACTAACACTTGGTCATATGTGTTTGTGTGACTGTGTGTGTCATCTCAGGTCTTCAAAGCAGTGCAAAAGCAAAAAGCGGAGCAGAGGCTGAAGATAAAGCAGAGTTCAGGCTCTGCAGAAACAGAGGCAGCTAAGACAAATGCAGCTGAGATCCAATGAGACAAAAGCCACAATCTGTGCACCTTCAGATGTAGTGATATATCATGTAGATAAATAAATGTTTTTCCCATGCTGCCGTCACACAATACTGCTTTCCTTTGTTGTCATTTTGATACCAGAACTGTCTGGAGATGTCAAAGAGTCATAAGAATAAAATATCTGAGAAAGCTGGGTTGGAATAATCCTCTGAAGTGTAATTGAACTAAAACATGACTACTAGATATATTAATTTAAGATTTCACTTCAGAAAACCAGGAAGCCAGAAACTCAAGTACGGGATTAATATGCTAATTAGAATTAAACCTACACTGCAAATTCTCCATTTTTATCAGAGAGGATAACACTGTGTTAAACCACATGGCAAAGACCGAGTGCTGTCCATTATGATGCCTTCATATCAGAACTGGTGTGTGTGTCTGTTTTGTTTTTGTTTTTATTTTTTTGTTAATCAGCTGTCAGTGACAGTGCACCTCATTTGTGCTAAGTTGTGACATATCAGATAAGGACTTCTTCCTGGAAGAGTAATGTTTAAGCAGTATTCAGGCTTTTTGGAAGTCATGAGATTTTTTTTTAATTCAACTTTGTTTAGGGTCACAAAACTCTTGTTGGCAGAATGCAATATCATTTATGTTTTTGAGTGCTGTTTAAATGTGCAGTATGTTAATTCAAGTTAGAGAGAAAGGGTTAAAAATAACATTGAATTTTCAATAACATTCCTGGCATAATGTTATATTAGAAAAAATTGGTGAGGTTGCTGAAGCATCTGATTCAAATCTACAACGTTGCAAAGTTAATTTAATTCTCGTATAGGGTATGACAAGGCCATCAATCATTAAAAGCAATTCTTTTCACATACATTGATGTGAAAAGAAGCCTTTACAGCTTCATATAGTTTTGTGCTTATTCAAATCCTGAGTAAATCCACCCCTTCTTTTGCATACTACACCAGTGATATAGTGTGTTAATAGATCAAAACCTCAAGACAAGAAGATGTTGCATTTGTGGGTGTCATATGAAAATGTGGCCTTAACAGTTCTAACAACTGCATGGCTTCCCTGAAATGTACTGATCTGTCGTGAGATCAGAAAAAATTTAAACTCCCAGTCACATACATGTGCTCATAACCTAGCTATTTGAGGCCGTACCCTTTATCAGCCTCAAAGAAAAGCAGCAATTCCTGTTAGTGGACTGATTTTGCCAGTGAATCGCCACAGATCTTTGTCATCCCCAGAAAGTGCAGGCTGTTGCCAAACCAGCATTTCACAGCTCAAGTTAGTCACAATTTCCTGTGTGGTGTGCAACTTGTCATTTTGAGCAGGTGGAGCTCATACTCTCACACTCTTCTGGTAAGTGACACCATTTTTTCCTTTCGCAGCAGATAAACTTAAAAGATAAATATTCTTAAATTAAACAAACTATATTTGCAATTCATGCACATGTTGTAGTTAAAAGTTGGCCTTTCCGTTATGGCTGCCTTTTTACATGGTCTTTCATTTGTTCTTTGGGTTAAAAACAAAGATAAATTATTTCTTAGTGTCACCACGTACATGACTATCTTTCAAACAATACTGCAAAAATAGTCCTAATGTATTCCTGCAACAATTTTCTATTTAGAAATATATCTTTTGCAGGGAAAATCCAAAAAGTATTTTCCAAATCACAATTTGATTTACCTGAAATGAGAGGGTAACTGTTGCATGCTGTGTTGAGAAGGGTTTTCCGTAAATATGTGATGTTAATTAGCATGCAAATATCTAATGCTCTCTAATGTGTTTTTGACCAGGTAGTTAAATCAAAGAGCAAGTAAACAGACCAAGTAATCCAGATGTCAAACCCAGTGGTCACCCATCAACCAGGTGCTGGCGGCTATGGGACTAATGTTCAAACAGGAGAGTGGAGCACAGGCTTGTGTGCCTGCTGCAGTGACTGTTTGGTCTGTAAGTACAAGGCACATCATTTGTGCATACACACTTTGTTTTGTTTGTTTGTTTGTTTTAGAAAGACATTGTTTTCTTTGTCAGAAATTCACAAATATACTTGTGTTGTTTAGGTGCCGTCGGTTGTTTCTGTCCAATGGCACTGAGCTGCTACACAGCAAATAAGTATGGTGAAAACTGCTGTTTGGGTTGCGTGCCTGGAGGCTTAACAGCCATGAGGACTCACATGAGATTAACCTATGGTATTCAGGTATGTTACCCATAACAACTCAATACAGTTATTATAAAATCCAAACTTCAGAATGCTGTACCTTATGCAATTAGTCTGTATGTTGCAACTATTGCAAGTATGATAGACAATTTCAGTGTTGCTTTTATGAAAGACACAGATTTTGCAAACATGGGAAATTTTGTGTGTTCCCCACAATTGAGAAATCTGCAACATTTCTGTAATTTCTACTATCTTTTAATCACAGGGAACAATATGCAATGATGCCTTGATGACCTTCTTCTGTGGACTTTGTGAAGTGTGCAGGATGGCAAGAGAAATCCGCATCAGGAATGGAGAGATTTCACAGTAACAAGAGTTTTTCATGATGTCCAGCTATTGTGGAAGTAGCTTGTTCACTCCTGGAGCTTTCATGCAAACAAACAAGAAAAAAAAAGCATTTAATGACATATGCATTTTTGTGTGTATTATGTCTTTGGCCCTAACTTGCAAGAGCAATTGTGTATTATTGTAAATAAAGTGCATTTTCAGCAGGAACCATTTTTGAACAACTTTCTTGAAATTTGATGGATCACCTTATTTCTATTATTTCTCAATGTAAGAGTTATGCAACTTAAAACTACGTTTCTGTTATCTCATGCTGGTTAGAAAAGATTGTTGGGTGTTGCTTTCGTAAATCAGTTGTGAGCAGCTGAGTAAAAAGGCTAATCTTCCTTATGAATTATAAGGCCATATTAAGCCGAATTGTAATCGTTTGAAATGCTTCGACTAGACATGAAACAACTGGTTTACATTACATTGTATATAATTATATAATATGTATGATTATATGGTAAAAAATGGTCTATCTATCTAATCAGTGAACTCCTAATTTACAACACGGCAGTACCTCGTCTAATCCCGCCCCTTTCTTTTACGTAATTACTACATGGCTCTCTGATTGGCTATTTATTTTGTGGCCTGGCAACCAGAAGCAGCTTTACCAAACAGACAGACCCCTCACCAGCTAAAACATTCGAGCTAGCTGTTTTGCCTGGAAAGATTCAGCTCTCCAAATTCCATCATGTCTTCAAGGACTCTGCCGCTGCTTTTTATTAATCTCGGCGGGGAAATGTTGTACATCCTAGACCAGCGTCTCCGAGCTCAGAATATACCTGCTGACAAAGCTAAGAAAGGTAGCTAGTTTAGCAGCTTTCCAGCTAGCAACACAATTGTTATCCTGTTCCAGAAAAATGTTAATGTTAGACCGCAGGAAGTGCACATGTATGTTGTTTGTTTACTTGTTTGTGTATTGGTGATGTCGGTGACTCTTGAGTCATAAAGTCAAAATAAGACAAATGTCTTTTCGTAGGAGAGTGTTACTGGAAGCCCTGAGTAAATTTCAGTGTAATTCCAAGTGCTCCATTGTGTATTATTACCGCTCTATCAGTTTAAAAGATATCACGACTTCAGTAAAATGATATTGGATGATGTTAAGCATTAACCACCAGCACACGTGGCAGTCTTGAAATGAGCTGGAATTTAAAATATCTTACCTACTATTTCCCTTTGGATTGATAAAGTTTCCACAATACCTGGCTGGATAGAGGCGGACAGAAAGAGAGGTATTATTACAAGATGCAATGATGCGCTGGTGCATTAGTAGCTCTTTTGCTCTGCTTTGGCTTAGTCTGAAACCATGCCATGCATAAACAATAGTACCTGATGAATGAACAACAGATGAGGGTTAATAAACTGATGAGCTGACAAACAACGTGCTGCTTCATTGGTCGTAACAACCTTTCTTATATGTACATATGTCTGTATTCTAAAACTCAAATTTCCAAGCTTCCAAGGTGGCGTTTGCATACATATGCTGGACAAATGACTTTACTTCATAAACCAAAGTGAATAAACACTTATTTAGTCATATACCTAGAACCTCCAGTGAGTTAGCCACAAAGTAATGTTGGCTTTCCCAAACTTGAGTGCCCTAAACATTAAGCACTTTTTAACTAAACCTTTATGGTTTAGTTAAGGTACGTATTGCTGCTGCAATACTGGTAAAAAGGCAAAACCTCCCCCCACCCCCCAAACAGGCTATTTCCACTCTGGCTGTAGGATTTCTGATAAATAGGTCTGCTGCTTTGTTAGGGCCTTTGGGTTTCAGCTCTGGGTAAAATCGTTCTGAGCAACGTAGAGTGTAGAGCGCTCATCTGCCTGCTTCTGAGCCTATAGTATGGGAAGTGTATTTGTCTAACCCTAATTAATATTTTGTGATTAATTGTTTGTGTGAATAGTTATGAATGACATCATCACCACCATGTTCAACAAAAAGTTCCTGGAGGAGCTTTTCAAGCCACAGGAGCTTTATTCCAAGAAGGCCCTACGGACTGTGTTTGACAGGTTGGCCCACGCATCCATAATGAGACTCAATCAAGCTAGTATGGACAAGGTAAGACATCATATATTCAAATACAGCCTGTGTGTTTTTAATTTACTGTTATGCTCCCAATATTTTGTTTGCATTTTTAACTACAAGCATTGACTTTCTATCCATGCACCAAATAAATTTCTTCAAAACCACACAGAGATGTTTGTATCGCAGCCTTTTCATTATGCATGTTGGAGGAGTATTTTAAATTGAAGTATCTATATTAGATTTGCCTACATGCCAATCAACATAAAACAAGTGTATAATGTATCATTTTTATTGTCTTTAAGCATAAGGCACATTCATTTATATACTGTGTCTCCCTCTACTGTTTATCACTCAACAACAGCATGCATTTATTTTTGATGCCTAAGACAGTATGTTGATGAATGTGTCCCTCTTCATAGCTCTATGACTTGATGACCATGGCTTTCAAGTATCAGGTGCTTCTCTGTCCACGACCTAAGGACATCCTCCTTGTTTCCTTCAACCACATGGATGCAATCAAAGACTTTGTGAAAGATACTCCCAGCATTCTCAGCCAGGTTGATGAGACTTACCGACAGCTTATAGAGGTACTTCATGTGGGACTTTGCTGTCTTCACATTTTTTGCAAGAAAATATAGCCAGAAATGTTTTATATTACTTGTAGTTTTTTTTTTTTTTCTTCAGTGCGCAGCAAGATATGTATGGTTTTTTAAAAAAAAAAAGTAGCATGCAAAGAGGCTTCCCAGCCTGGGTAACTATAGAGAGATAAATGAAGAAGATAAGAAAAGCTCGGAGGGGGAAAAAAATCAAGGACATTCTTTATAAGAGTGTAGTTACGCGGCATATGAACTGGTTTAACACTCGTATACTGCAGCTGCAGCTGTACTGAGAGTCATTACTTCTCCTTAGGCCTTCTCCTCCAAGAGAAAACTCACCTCAGGGTTAAAAATGACCAAGCAAGCTAGGTCATTTTAAGACTAAGAAAGCCATCTAAGCTAGCTATTTCAGTTCTGTGTTGCCAGGACTGCCACCATAAATAAATGCTTTCACCAGTTTAGATATGTTTTTTTAATATCAGTATGTATTTTTAGATGTATACACCTTTGTCCAGTGGTGAATTCCAGCTGATTAGACAAACTCTTCTTATCTTCTTCCAAGACATGCATATAAGGGTGAGTCATCATTTGTGACATTTAATTGTGAAGATGGTATAACTAATTTTTTTCCTGCTTGTTCAGTTGATGTTTACTTTCTTTGTTTTCTGTGTTTTTGTGCCTTTTTCTATGGCAGGTATCTATTTTCCTTAAGGACAAAGTGCAGAATTCAAATGGCCGCTTTGTACTTCCCACCAGTGGTCCTGTGCCCCATGGCACACAAGTCCCTGGCTTGATAAGGTACCACAGTAAACAGCTCTTATCCCTCAGACCCAGGCACTCTTAAGTTTAAAGAATATTTTCAATAACTAAGACTAAATAAGTGGTTTTGATAATATACTCTTTCTCTTTTCATTGAACTTTAATGTCTGTCCCTTTGTCTTGCATATTGTCTCTTTGCCATCTTACTTGGACACTGTAATCTGATTTTACGTAAGCTTATCTGTAGCTAATTCCATTACAGAGGTCTTGTTCAAGAAGTATTTGACTTCTAATTTTAGATACTGTGTATGTTTAACTTGGATCAAATTTCTTAAGGATTTGCTGTGTGAAACATTTAAGCAGGAAACAAAGGCTCATGCATAACCTTTTATTTAAAAGCACTATGTTTATCTTGTGTACTCAATGCTTTCCTGACTGTATTTCTCTCTTTTGTATGTGTGTATATAATTTTTTTTTCTATAGGATATTCAGCTGTACAGGTGAGGAGATCACCAGGCTGAAGTTCAATAATGGAGGGAACTATACCACTGCACTCCGTGAAGGATCTTTTGACATCTTTGGTGATAGAGTCACAAAACTGGGCACAAACATGTACGATGCTGGAATCTTCCCTTATATAAACATGCCTTGTTGTTTTATGCAGTTTTAATTTTTTTGTGATGGTAAGCCTTAAAGCATATTAAATCCAAATTATCCTGCACAGCTGAAGAGGTGTGCATTTGATTAAACTCACCACCCTTTTATTCTACAAATATACCTTTGCTGAATGTAGCTCAAAAAACGTCAGTCTGTAGTACTTGTTTCCACAATGCACAAGGTTTGGTTTAGGTGTTGATTTGCAAATGTCTGATGCTTAGTTTTGTGGTAAGGATACAGGAAATGTTTTCTTCTGATGGTGGTGATGTTTGCACAGCTGTTGCAGCACAATAGAACAGTTCATCACCTCATCAGCCTCATGTTAAATCTTCCCAAAGGCCTTCTGCATTCAAACAGCAGCTTTAATTTGTCTTTTTTAGCAATCCTACAATTTCTCTCTGAAAGTTCTTTTAGTTTTCCAAACCCCAACCTCCATTGTTGCTAATAATTGATGTTTTTCAGAGTGATAGGCAGCGCTTTGGTTGCCAAAGCTGTTAATTCATTAACAGCTTAAGCAATGACTCACAGCTTTGAAATTTTCATCATCTGACCTTTCCTTGTGATGCATGTGTACAAAGCCCTAAAAACCAAATTTTGGTCTGAGACTAGTCAAAACTTAACAGAGAGCACAGATGTCTTGGTGTGCATTGTTTCCTTTTTCACTTTAAAATTGTACAATCCATTCTTACAATGTTGAAAGAACGTGTCATCATCAGTGTTTGAACACCATTGTATATTGACAGGTTTTCTCCTTTTTAAAAAAAAAAAAAAAAAAAATGTAGGTACAGTGTAAGCCGCCCAGTGGAAACTCACATGTCTGGCACATCTAAAAATTCTGCTCAGCATACAAAGGTGAAAATTGACCATTTTAATAACACACAAAACAATTATAAACGTAATGCACACAACTTCACTTTTAAATTTAACACACCGTTGTGTGTCAACAGGTCAGCGCTGCTCCAAACCCTCTGGCCAAAGAGGAACTGAACCTGCTGGCCAGGTTAATGGGAGGGTTAGAAGTTCAGAAGCCAGGAAACACAGACACTGGCTTCCGAATTAACCTCTTTGCCACTGACGAAGAAGAAGAGTGAGTGTCCATGTATATCTGAAGTGTCACATTTAATCGATGATTTTTTTTTTTTAATTACTACTCCAAATGTGAAAAAAACTTTTTATTTTCTTTGAAATAATCAGAAGTAACACTGTGACTCTGTTACAGAGAGGCATTAATATCAAGACCCGATGAGCTTTCATATGGAGTCATAAACATCCAAGCAACCAAGGTAAATCTAAGTGATCTTAACTTGCAGCCAATTTGTGTAGGAAAGCTATATATCCGGTGTTTTTTCGTATATATAATTGGCATAGTTATTTACAGAAAGGTCTGGTAATTTGTCATCAAAGGGCAAGGGTAGACTATAAAATTGAAAATCTCAGTATTGTTGTCCTTTTCAACACTAAGAGAACTTTGTTGTTGTTGTCACTGCAGAAACTACACAACTGATTATGGCCAGACCAGGAAAACTGATTACAAAATTACACTGGTATTTGTTATGCTTGGGACAATCTGCTTCCCTTTCCCTTCTATCTCTGATGGCGTGCCGCTCTTCTCCCATTTTATCCTCAGATATAAACATCTTGCTTTTCCTGTGAAATTAAACATGTCTGAAAACAGACCTTAGTTCTGAAAAACCTCAATGCATGATCAGGACTCTTCATGGAATCACTTGAATTATAGGATTTATTGTAACAGCCATGAGCACAGATTTCATAGAGGTTCTAGACTGTCTATGAAAGTAGCATCCGTCATATAGCAGGTGAAAAAGGATACATTTCAGATCAGCTCAAATGCCCTATTCTCTGCCCCGCCGAACCGAGAATCAAGAGAGGTAAACTTCAAAAAGACTGAATCAAAGCTTCTTATCTCAGACAGGGAAAAAAAATCCAGTAATGGCATTTCTCTGCAAAAACCCAGTCGAACCACTGATGGACTATTTGTTTCTGCCTCTGATAAAAACTTTATTGCACTGAGGGCTAAATGTTTCTTATTTCAGTGTTGGGCTTAAGATTGTACAGTCATTGATTCAAGATGTGAGGCTTTGCCAGTCTAACCAGATTTACCATGATGAGGCTCACATCCCTGTAATGGCCCATCCAACACTCTGATTGGTGCATAATATTGTCTTTCAGGACCAGCAAGCCAATGCAGAGTTGGCCAAGATCATGGGTGAATTTACAGAGTCAGGAGATCAGTCTCCCAGTTCCAGCAACAAAGGGGACGACCTTCTGGCCATGATGGACGGTTTGTGACATGGTCACAGTGACAGAAATGGCCAGGGATTGGGAACATTGCATCGTCAACAGTCCGCACTAGTAAAGACCAGTCTGCTTTCTGTACCTGCAAATGCACTGCAGCAGCATCACATGCACCCAGAAAAACTGCTTGCTCGAGTGCTTTTACAAAGCAGATGTGGGCAGTTTTGTTGTCAGACAATCAGCTGCATATTTGCATTCAAGAACAAAAAATGTGTGGTGAGGCAAACATTAAGCTGTAATAGTATGTTTGCTGTAAACACAAAGGTATTTCAGTTCAATGTACAGTTGGCTTACTGTATATTAGTGTATTTGCCATGTGATAATAGCAAAACAAGTGTTTATACAGTGCAATTTCTTGCTGTTTTTATTCTGTTCTATGTAATATTCTTTAAATTCATTCATTTTAACAGTTGCAATGACCGAATAGTTTTAGTCCATTTTCAGACTCAGTCCACAGTTTGGTTGTTCTTTATTTCTAATTATTTCCCTTTTAAATTGTATCTTAATTCACACTGTCAAGAGAAGAAGTTTGTGAATTCTTCTGTATTCTAATGAACAAGTGACTACGTGATCGGAGAACTGGAGGAAACCCAAGTGCTCTTTTTCAGTGTGATATGAGTTCTTTGAAGTCTTTATGTTGGTAACAAATGTGTTCATCATCATACTGTTCTACCTTAAAAGAGTCTGAGGAGCAACTTGTAAGACATATTCCATTATCCTGTGATGTGTATGTATGTTGAGGTAAAGTATAGAAATGCGCTTATAGAAATGAGTACATTGTTATAGTATGACATAACGCAATATGACTGTGAAATATGTAAATATGTTTATTGCATATACTTGATTTTCTTTGTAGGTGAGTCCATATTGCTGCAGTTGTTGAATGTACAATGTAGTATTTTTTTTTAATTAAAAAAAAAATAAATATCTTAAACAGATTATTGTATTTAATGCATCACCAGTTTGGGGTTCTGATGCAACAAACTGTTAATACTGGCTTGAACCTTGAAACAGCTTGTTGTAGTCAACAATTTCAAGCAGTAGATGGCGCGATCTGACTTTTCTTAACAATACACACTGTGTTGCAATGTGTCACATGGGACTCCTTTTAGTTAAAATATTGCAAAAAAAAATGTGATCACTGTGGAGGACTCAATGAAGTGTATTTTAAAAGTTAGAGCTATTATGTTTTCTATGCTTAAGAATTTACCAGCAAATTAGAAGACTACAATCACCATGCTTCAGTATTACAACACAACTTCTCTTCTGCAGTGCAGACACGTAATGAGAACTGCTACAGAAACAGTTGTCTCTTGTACATGTTATGTCTTCAGTAAGACTGTGATTGTCTGCACTGTCTCACACACACACACATCAAAATGGAGCATACCTTGCAAGCAAAACATGCTGAGACACTTCTCCAAATTGATCTGAGGGAGGAGGATTCTGGTGAGGTCTTCCCGATAATCTTGGCAAAAGGGAGACAAGAAACACTGCATGCCCTAAGGATACAGCTTACTTCCAAAACAAACAGAAGCCTAAACTCATACCAGTCATCCTGCAAGACTCTTTATTAGAATCAGCATCACTTCAGAAGAAACAATACTTCACCATAAAGCTTTGCAAGCAAGAACTGCACTTCTTGTTCAATTGGTGCACACAGTAATATGAAAAAGGGGGTGATTTTGAATTATTAATGTCAATGCAGCCTTACCCTAAGCTTGACAACAACCCTCTAACAGGTTTTTCCCATAGACCCCGTATTTGAGTTATGATTCAGTTTCCTCTTTAAAAACTGTGGGCAGGACACTGTAAAGCCACAGGCTGCCATGCGTTTCATGTGGCTGGGGGTATATGCTCCGCTGAGTCAAGGCAGGAAGACTATGCAACTCAAACAAGGATCTGATATTTAGGTTACCCTCTCTGTGTATGTCACGTCTTCCCACTGGTTTGAAACTGGTACATGTGGGTGGAATTTAAGGTTAAGGTAAGTCTAAATTGGGATAGGTGGGCTCTCCTAAATGCCACTGTCATTCAAGACTGTTTTTACTGAGTAAATGACTAAGACTTTTACTTCTGAGTGGGCTCTACTGGTTGGCTGTGTGCTGAATAACACACAGACAACCCTTGTCAAGAAGTTTCATTTGGAGACTCTTCTCCAAATTGATCTGGAGGAGAGGGACCAGATATCGTAAATATTTTATGCATTTATCAGATGAAGATCTGAATGAATTCAGTGATACACAGTTTCACTGAGTCATATGGTTAACCTAAATTGAGTGCACTATGTAGGTCATTAAAGAGAATCTGCAAGGTAAAACCTATGAAGCAACAATTCAGAGATCTCATACGTGATTGTGTACGAAACAGTTAAACGAAAAGTAAAGTCAGTGAGTAAAGTTAAAGACTGCTGTGTTTAATGTAATAATATAAATTATAGGTAATTCCCTTTGATGGAAGATTTAACAAATGCAAGTTGTTTAATGTAAAAGCTTCATCCCTATTAATTCCTCTTCCTTGTGAGTGCAATCTTGCTCGAATAAACAAAGGAAAAACCTATGGTTTATCGTATTTATCTGTTATTAATTAGCCAGCAAAACAGGACATTGCAAGCAACATCCTTCAGTATGATTTACAATAAGCCTCTTTAACTCTTATGTAATAATTTTCACTTTGCAACTTTTATCATGCAAAAATAATGATATTTTTAAAAATGCGAGAAAGAACGCTAATCAAATCTTAGACTGGCAGACAGTCGTGTAGGCAAACTTCTCTCATTTGCATAGAATTTCATCATCACTCTGAAACGACTATGAAAGAGCTGTCAGCATTGGTCGAGCGCGGCTGTCAATCAAATAAATTGTGTGCGTCATTTCCGTTGTCAGGTGGCGCTGTCGCTGTGGAAAGATGCGATCAGCGAAGAGCGGAGGCTTTTCCTTAATTGCTCATTTCGGTAATAGAGGCTAAATAAGCCGAAAGCAAACCTTTGTGGTGTCTGCTGTTTAAAGCGAGAAGCGCCTCACATCTACCACAGCGTTCACCGAAGAAATGTCCATGTTTTAGGGAGGCGACGCAGATTTAACCCGGCGGTTTAGGCTCGAGGTAAGCGAGATGGTGACTACGTTGCTATCTAGCTTTCTGGCACGGCTAGCCAGCTGTAATGTTACCTACTTTGTTTAAATGGCCTCCCGGCTGCTCTGTAGCCTCGAGCTTGGCGTTAGCTAACATCGCTCGCCAGCAGCAACCATATTTAAACCTCTTGGGTACGCGAGAAGACACGCAAAGTAGCTGTATTTGAGCTAACAACTACTCAATGTAGTTGTCACCGAAAGACTAACTCCTTGTTGTGCTGTGTGCCCCCTTTGTGTGGCCGGTATATCCGTATTTAGCCGAGTAAATCGGTCATATTCGCTGCCGTACCAAGTTTGTATGCGTGCCTAAGCTTGGTTTTATGTCGCTGTCGACATAAAACTCGAAGTGTACAATGTAAAAATAATGTGCCTAGATGTGTTTAAGCAATCGCCACAATCAAAGCGTTCATTTACTCGCGCTTTGCAGTCTGGTTCAGATCCGTGTACCTAAACGTTTTAGATCGGTCAGGTAGTTTTTGTTCAGAGAGCTCTATAGAAGAGCCAGACATCAGCGGGTGGCTGCTGGAGTACTGAGCTGCCTGTAAAGTGAATTTGTGCAAGTTGCAAAGCATAACGTCAGCGCTTTACTCTGTGACCCGTCTCGTTTACAGTGCTTGCTGCCAGGACTGAACGGTGTCCAATCCAGACCTTGTGGTTGCAAAATGGCACCAAACGACGTGTGGCAGTCTGCTTGTGTATTTGTAGTTATTTTCGTCAGGTGATTTGCAATGTGACCTTGTGTCCACGGCGTTGGTGTATGGTCAAGGGCGTTGTTTTTGCCAGAATCTAGTCGGCTGCAGCTAGGAGCAGAGGCAGCGTGTGAACGGATATTAGCGGCATTGCATTTAAGCATATGGACTGGTGATCTGACCTTGGAGTTACTTTGTCTGTAACTGACTCTGCAACTGTGGCTACATTGAGTTGTATCATACCCTTCTGCACGGTTTTACTTTGTAATCCAGTCATGTTTACTACTTAAGTGCCATTTTGCTTTTTCTCCATCTCTGTACTACCTTGCTGTTGCAGTTCAACTCTTCTTGCAGGCCAGACGAGTGGCTTGGAGTCTGGGTGGGTGGATCTTGAGACACCTACGTGGTTGTTTTGTTCTGATACTATTTAAGGAGCCCACATTTCTCGTGGGCACTGGCAGCGTGTCTCTCCTCCTTTTGTGTGATATGATTCAGAGGCTTTATCTGTTCTTGTCCTCCCTCTGATACAAGCAGAGCCAGTCTTGCTTACTAGATCATAGGCTGTGCAGAGGGGCACAGCAGTGTCAGAAAAGGAGCCGTGTGTGTTGTCATCATGCTGAAGTAATTTAGGTCAGTGTGGATAAGTTGGTTAAATTGACCTTTGCTTTCTTTGATGTCTCTCAGGTTGGCTCCACAGTACTGCAGCTAGTTTTTAGTAAGTAGATGAATAGCTCTGGGTTCATTTGTGTGGTATCTGCCTATGAGTCATTTTAGTGTTGCAGTTCAAGGTGCATAAGCATTTCGGCTTATTCAGTTGGAAGAGAGTTGCTCCATGTGCTTATTTAACTTTAGCACCCATCCACAATTTAAAATTAATTTATCTGGAAACACTGGAAGCCCTGTGTACACTGTTCATTCTGTCAGCGTCTTTGGCAGCTGGCTGAAACATTAATTTCCTCCCCACAAGTCTCATAAATTGTAATGGCTGATTATCTGTTGCTTTGTCCTCTAGCGTAAGATGCTTTCTTACTACTGGCAGCGTGACTTGGTGTCACTCTGGCTTGTGCCATAAATGCAGTCAGAAAACCTCAGCTCATCAGACTCAGTGGGTGATGACTAGTGGAGATGGAGACAGATGGGTGAGAGACATGATGATGACACTGTCTGCTGTCTGGGATCACAAAAAGCCTCATGGAAGTGAGAATTCATACCAGCCCTACTGACTGCCAACTGTCCTGCCTCCTCTCTGCCCAAAAAATTGCCAACTGGCAGTGGTGCACGATTAGTTTTGAAACGGGAAGATAGTCACATTCATTAAAGAGAATTTTCTGGAGTTTGTGGCATGCAAGATTGAGATATTCTAAAGCTTTTTGGGTCTCGTTTAAACTTTATAAGATGTTGTATAATGAGGTTTTTGTGTGTGGGAATCTCTGCTGTGGCTCAAATATGCATACTAGTTATCAGTGACATTTAACGTAGAGATGCCCCACTTGGATATATCACTTGTATGTGGACATTTTGTGTGAGCTTTTCTATCTGGAAGCTGCACCTGCCAGAGGCTTGTGCGGACTCTTATCGGTGTCATCGCCTAGACTTTTAAGGCTCTCTGGACGACAGCTGGGTGACTCATTCCTCTTGGTTCAGGGCGCTACTTCCCTGTTATGGGAAACGGATGGGGTTTCATTACACAGGAACTTGGTATCAGTAAACAAAACATGCTGCATACCTCTTGCTCTCTGAATTCTGGGAGATCAGATCTGCTGTGTCAGTTAATGTAGTTCGTGTAATGTGTCACACTGTCTCTGGTTTTTCTGGCATGTGAATAAAGTTCCTATCAGTACACACTGGTGTGTGTGTGGTTGTGTTTTTTTTTTTGTTTGGTTTGTTTGTTTTTTGTCCTGTCCTGTAGTTATAACATGTCCTGGCTGTACAACAGATTAAGAGCTGAAGGATTTTCTGAATCAAGTCCACTGGAGCAGGAAAAGCTAAAGATTAAAGTATTAATTGGAAATGCTTCCATTTTAAACAGTCTTGTGCAAGTGGCTTTAATTTATGTGAAAGTGCTGTTTAAATTGCAGATATTTGGTACATTAACATTGGCTGTTGGAGATTGAATCTGAGGTGTTACCCTTGCCACAAGCAGCTATTAGTCTGAATGGTGCTGTAATGGCCTCACATTGACACTGAGGTGTCGGTAACTGCGAGTGTGGAATATTTAAAGTGGGCTGGGTAGAGGTGCTACAAAGCCCCCCTCCATTGTTCTTTCTACCAGTCTGCAGAACTATTGCTAAGTCTCTATGTACTTTAAACATGTATCACTAGTTATAAAAACACGGACTTGTTTATAGATGAGTAGTACTTGACATCTGAATTTTTATTTTTTTTTCAGTCAGATGCGTGCACTTTCCCTTTAACTTGACTGTCTTTATCTCATGCAGTAATCAGATTTATTCCCCTGTAGAGCTCCAGTATGTCTAAGCGGCGCTCGTCGGAGAGGGGGGCTGGTGAGACATCAGGCAGAGCCAGCAAGCTGCAGTGTCCCGGGATATCCGGTAGCAATGCCAAGAGAGCTGGGCCCTTCATTCTTGGTAAGGAAACTACTAGTGTTTGCTCAGTTCTGAAAAAGGCTGACATGTTTGGTTTGATGGAATTTCACCTAGTGTGCATTGTAAATATGCTTCATATGAATACAGGAAATTGGGGGGGAGGTGTCTAATCTGTGTATGAAGGGCCTAAGACAAGAATTTCAAGAATTTTTGTGGATCATCATGACATTGACTGTTTGAGCAACTTTATTTCCTCCCGCTGGAAAATGCATTTCTTTCCCACACTAAAATATACATTCAATAGAACTCCTCCAGTCTTTGCAGTACAGACTTCCAAAGAAAACATTACACTTGGGGTGTTAATGGGTAAATGCAGCCTTTAATGAGTGGCAGTGAGAGCGCACACACTCGGCGTGTAGCCTGCCTTTTGGTCATGCAGCTGTTCCCTTTCGTGTCCTTGCAGGGCCTCGCCTGGGCAACTCACCAGTGCCGAGCATAGTGCAGTGTCTGGCCAGAAAAGACGGCACCGATGACTTCTATCAACTAAAAGTAAGTCTGTCTGGGTAAAAAAAAAAGTTTGTTGTTTTGAGTTTCTTTCTTATAAACACTTAGCTCAATTAAGACTGGGCATCTTGTTCAAAACAAAGCTGTGTCACCTGTAGGCATCTGAACTTTTGACCTTCCTTTTGTTGTTCATTTTATTGCCCTGTTTAAGTCTAGCAGTCAGTTTACTGGGACTGTTCAGTGTTTGTTAAACAAGTGGGGAGCTTTACAGTTAAGGGGAAGGAGGGTTTGCGCCACCTGTAATGTCAACTTTTAAACCTCATAACGCTCCGTCATACGTATGACGCACACAGAGCTTGTTTACTTCATTGACTCGAGTCCAGCTCTAACCTGTTTACTCCAGAACTTGGTGACTTAAGTCATTAAATGTTTTGTTTTAGGACTGAAGAGTAAGCGATTAAAGTGCGCCTTTGTTTTTTGTGTGTTTGTTTTTCTGCTATCTGTGCCTTTAGCCCCCTTTCCATTTGTACCTACTCAGATCGACTTGCCACATTTTTTCCATTAGGTCATAGTACCTGATACCAGGTACCAAAATAGTACCTGCTCGGCCAGGGTTCCAAAGCAATCCGAGCAGGTGCTAAAAATGTGGCGCTGTCAGACTGCATGCCACTGATTGGCTGATCAGTGGCGTCACTCGATGAGTCATGAGAACTTCTCATGAAAATCAAAACCGCCTTTAATTAAATAAACCTGCAATCAGGGAAATGGCTACAAAAAACATTGCCGTGATCCCAAAATCGGCCGAAAAGCCACAGACAAAGCAGTAGGCGCATTGTCGTGTCAACGTCCATCTTTTTTGTAGCATTGGTATCGCATACCAATTGCGTCACGGGGCGCTTGGCTGCGTTGCTATAATGACGACCACATACATTAGATGCTACTTGATTGTAATGGACAACCTGTCGAATTGATCCGAGTAAATACTAATGGAAAAGGGGCTTTTATGAACTGTTATCTTGGGGCCCAATGTCTGCTCTGTGTGTGGTTACTGCAGATTTTGACGCTGGAGGAACGAGTAGATTCTGCTAAGGAGACACAAGAGGAGAGGCAGGGGAAGATGCTGCTGCACACAGAATACTCACTTCTTTCCCTGCTGCACAACCAAGATGGTGTGGTCCACCACCATGGCCTCTTTCAGGTAGGCTGAGTTGCTTGTTTTACTCTTGTCAGTGTGGAGGGATAAAATGTTTGAGTTAATGTTAGGAATATAAGTGGGTTTTTTGGGGGGGTTTTCGGTCAATATTTGCTTTAACTGCCATCTGTCTCTGGGCAAATAAGATGACATGCAATGGCAATAACCTATGTCATCTAGTTTGTACCACTTATTCATTGGTCCTTATTTGGCATCTAGTTATGGCTGAATTTGTCCTCATTGTAAAGAGGTCTAAGAATTTAAAACGCTTTATTGATTTATCTACAGTGAAGTTTGTTTGGCTGGCAAAGAAGTGTCTGATATCCAAAACTATGAAAACGTTCTGCCAAAATGTTATTTTAAACATTACACTGGCGCAGAACTTCACAATCTGTGCATTACTCAGCACTTGGTGGGCAGGCATTCTATATAACAGGGCATGATAAATGTAGATGCATCACTGTGGAGAGGTTTCTGTCACTTTCTATTCAGGTTAGAATATGGTTTCATTATGCAAGTACAAGTAACGGCATGCACTCAGCTCAATGGCAGCCAGGTGCTGGTATTCTCTTATCCAAGTGGTTTCAAAAGAGAAGTGGGAGTGCCATTAAAACTATATTTATCTGCAGTCATCTCCTGTTTACAGTCACATTTATTCATAATGACCCCCCCACCACCACCACCTCTTCACCTGTCTTCCTGTCGGTGTCCTCCTAACTTTGTTATTGTTAAATCTGTCTCCGTTTCCCCTTGTCTCTCTTTTGCATCCTGTCTCTTTCATTCTGTCTGTGTTCTCAAAATAGCTGCATTGAGCCATGCACTCTGATTCATTTAGGCTTCCGATATTGATTGGATTATTATAGTGCATCTGTGCTGAGAGAGGTTGGGTTTAATGTACTGTTTAAGAGGTGCTGACTGAATCTAAAAAAAAACAAAAAGACAATCTGATACAGAAATCAATAAAGTGTCTCTGCCAGGTGGAACTGGAAGAAGAGAATCACCTTTGCCAGTCTAGCACCCAGTGTTTCAGGGTAGATGTCTTCTTTGTATTGGGTGTTAATGGGAGCTGTTAATAGCTCCTACCCTGCAATCTTTATTTCCAAGCTAAATCTGTTTGATCAGCTGATAAATCCAGAAAGTCATTTTGTTTGCGTCTGGTGTTGTCACCTTATTTTGATTGGATACGCTGCATATAAAACGCATCACCCTTATTCTCCAGGATCGAGCCTATGAGATTGTGGAGGACACAGATGCTAACAAAATGCGCAAGATGAAGAAGCGCCTCTGCCTCGTGCTGGACTGCTTGTGTGCACATGACTTCAGTGACAAGACGGCAGATCTAATAAATCTCCAGCATTACGTCATAAAGGAGAAGCGCTTGAGTGAGCGGGAAGCCATTGTCATCTTCTATGATGTGGTGCGTGTGGTGGAGGCTCTTCACAAGGTAAATCTAAATGGATTGTGCTACCATTCTAAAGAATATTTCCCGTTGCACCACTCCAGTGTGTATAAATGAAACTATGAATGTGCAATTTTCTGAGCAAACAGTTTGGATACTGCAATGTTTTGTCCATGGTTTAGAAATGGCTTTTTTCCCCTTCTATCATCATTTCTGATTACTCATTTCCCATGCTCCTGTGCCACTCCTAGAACAGATTGTTGTGATACCAGTGATTCACAAAGCACAACATAACCCTTTTTTTCTACTTTTCCTGCTTGCAGAAAAACATTGTTCACAGAGACCTCAAGCTGGGAAACATGGTGCTGAACAAGCGGTAAGATGATGCGTAGCTTTTCTTTCAGCCCAATATGTATGTTGGCCAATAATTCCTCCCATTATAATGGGTAAGCTACTTTAGTGTGCCAGGCTTCATTCTCTCAGCTCACATGTGCATTAGGTCTCAACTGCCTCCAGCAGCCTGCTTCCAGTAGCCTGCTTCCAGTGTGTATCTGGACATCAATACAACCAGGGGTTGTGTTAGATTAAGGGCGACATCAGCATCAGGAAACGAAAGCCTCACTCTTTTGTGCTTAGCACTTCACCTATGTGTGTGACTTCCTATTGCTGTGTGTGTATATATGTAGATGGCTCTCTCAATCTGCCCCCCCACACACACTGGGAGTGCTATTTTTAGCGTTTAACATTTTTGCAATTTTCTAAAGAGGCATAAAGTTGTCTCAGCAAAGAAGTTAAACATGAAGAGAACACAACCTCTTTTAATTAAGGACTGAATGACTAAAGGTGACACTTTTTTTTTCTTTCTTTTTTTTTTGTCTCTCAGCCATGTCGTGTCCCATGGACTATTTGGCGACACATGATCTGCAATTCTTGAGTACTTGTATTGAGATGTCATGTACTTGGTTGGTCTCGTCATTGCACACTTTCATCTGCTGCATCAGGAACCATAACAACCTGCAGTAGTAGTGATGAAACTGTGTTTAGGCCAGGGGAGGAGGGTGGTGGGGAGAGGAGCAGATGAGTGGAACACTCCGTCCCAGCTGGAGACAAAGGAGAGCCCTGCCAAAGGCCCATAGCTCAGAGCTGACTCACACCACCATGTACTGCACACAGTCATCATTTATTTCATTATTTACACTACAATCCCTTTCCTGCATCTATTGTCTGATCTATGCCCTTTTGTTATATCGTTTTTTAATCCATCACTTTTTCCCTATTTTAGGTTAACGTTTGTTTTATTTATACCTGTAGGTGTTTTTTTTGTTTTGTTTTTTCCCTTTTTGCAGTACAGTCATGACTTGTATTTACAAACAATGGACTACATAGCATACAAGTGCATCATACTTGTTGGTTGACATGTTTCCTTGACCCCACCCTGAATGTGTATGACTGTAATGTCAGTGTGCGATTTTTAGTGCCAGCTGGTAACAGGCTATTATGAATCAGTATTCAGGGTCACTATATTTCAGAACTATAGGAATTCCTAAGTTTAGAATCCATAGGCATATGTGGACATGAACTAAAATGTATCTTTTTAAATTCTGTAAAAGCTGACAAACTCCTACTGTAATTGATATAATAAAATGTAAATGGTTGTATTAGACATGTAGTGGTAATGCATGCTCTTGCATTGAAAACATTTGTTACACAAAAACCTGGAACTTGGTAAGATCATTCAAATCATTGGTTCTCATAATCTGTGAAACGAAAGTCTCTGTACAAGTTGCCCAGCGTTTAACCTCTCTTCTCGTCAGCTGGTGTATTGTGATCAGAATATTGTGGGGAAGAAGTCATGGGAGTTATTTAGGTTTCTGGTTTCCTGACTTGCCCTGGGTCACATGACCAGGAAGCAGAGATGATGTGGTCTCTCTTGTGTCCTCAGGGACCCTTGCCTCACGAAGCAAACATGCAATTTCATTTAACCAATCTCCGGTGCAAGAATAGAAGCCTGTGTCGTGATGCACACAGACAAAAGGACGGATCTCTCCATGAAGGAAGCTTTTATGTTGAGGGTCCCTGAAGCATTGCCCTCTGTTCCTTTGGCCCATCCTTGTGCAGATCACAAGGCTGCTGTGTAGTTACAGTGACTTGGATTACAAAAGCTGTTAAAGGGTATTAACATAAAATTAACATGAAATTTGATTTTCAGAATTTTAACTGTTTTGTGGGAAGATTAAGATTGGAGGATATGGTTGAAAACTGAGCGTTTAGCCAGAATTGTCTCCAGATGCCATAATGGGAATAGTGAATGAAAAATGAGACTGGGTGTGAAAGTGAGAGAGAATAGGAGAAGCTGTTGACCTTAGGCTTTTCAGAAAGCGGATGTGTGTGTGTGTGTGTGAAGAGCATGATCCAAAGGACCCAAGCTAGTACACGATGGCTGTGTGCATTTTTTTTTCTTTTCTTTCCCCTCTTCTTTCTAGCGTGTTAACCCTGGGAGTGATCGTGTGGGTTTGAAGTTGTTTGTGTACATATTTTTAAACTTGAGCTTTATATATTCATTTAACAACCCATCACCATGCAGGCTTAGTCATCGAAACAATTATTCTAAACCACAAGTTGACTCATGTTTGTCAAAGTGCAGCTTTGCCTTTTTTCTTTTTTTTTCTTTCCCCTCCCTCTCTACTAAAGGAACATGGTGCATAGTCCCTCAGTTTGCTCATGACAAACTTAACTGTACTGAAGCAAGTCGCATTGGAGAAATCCTAGCACTACCAGAGGGAAAAGTTAATCAAATATGACTTGTAAAAAAGAGTGAGTCTTTAAAGCACCAGTCTATCTGGACTGATGTTGTAACACCATACCATTGGTGCTTATTTGTATTAAGTATATTTGCTTTATGCAGGTTTTCAAAATTGAGATTTGGCTGAAGTTTGTCTTTGATGCAAAGTGTTCTGCATTTTAGAGGCCCTATTGCTCTGAGCCTAAAGTTGTTGTTTTTTTGTTTTTTTTTATTAAGATGTCAATGCTGCATGTAAAAGCTTTCAACAACTTTTGCAGAGCTTGAAGCCAGCTTTATCATAGTTTTATTTTTAAATCAAGCCTTGGGGTCAAGATGAGTCTTTATTCCATCAACTGAATGTGTGGTGTTAAGTCTGAAATGTTTTGAGCAAGATTGTTGACTGAAGTTGAGAAGAGGAACATTATCGGTGGGAATATTGTGCTCAACATTTGATCGAAAGAATTAACAAGCTTGTTCTGCATGTCCTCACAGGACTCACCGAATCACAATCACCAACTTCTGCCTGGGAAAGCACCTGGTGAGTGAGGATGACCTTCTGAAAGACCAGAGAGGAAGTCCAGCGTACATCAGTCCTGATGTACTAAGTGGTGAGTGAGGGTTTCAGGCATGATTTTGTTTTTGTTCTTTGACCAGTTGTACAAACTGTTAGACGTGAAATGGGTTTGCTTATGCAGGTGAAACAAGCTTGTTGTTGGGGTGCCCCCCCCCTCCAAAATGCAGACTAGAAACTTCTGGGTAAAATTATGGAATCGTGATTCTTTCTCTGAAGCCAGATACGAACTTTGTTTTTGTGTTGGTTGTTTTTGGTTTCATAATGCTTAGCAGTCATCTCTTGTGTTGGATTTTCCGGTTATTAAGCAACCCGGCGGTATGTTGCAATCCTGGACTGGCAAAAGCAAGACATTGCCTTTTCTGCTTTTATTTGAGTAATCGCAGTGATGTTACATCCTACTGCTGTATGGTATGCATCTGCAAGGGGAAGCTACTGCTTTACTCTTGTTGCCCTACTCTCCCCCCCCCAGCTTGATTGGCACTTGTGTTAAAATTGCACACCCAAGTGCCACTATTAATGCCAATTATTGAGCATGGTCTTCAAAAATAACTTTAATCACCGATTTCCAAAGCAATCTCTAGGACAGAAAACACGAAGTATAATTTCAAGCACAGTTCTTTCATGTCCGACTGTCAAACTGTAGATTTAAAACAAAATAAAAAAAAAACACAAAAAACCCAGCATGTATATCAGCATAACGTGACAGGCACACAATTAAACAGAGCTTCAGTGACTCATACACTGATGACTCACTAGAGGGAAACTACTCCCATCTACCCTTTCCCCTCCCATCCCCTGCCTGTGTGTCACAAGATTTAACATAATTGCCTGCTGCTGTTGCTGCCGACTCCCTGGCTCTAACAACAACACTGCCTATGGTCATGCACAGCCATGACACTCCACCCTCACCAGCATCAGCTTCATTGTTGTTCTTCTGATTTAATGTCTCGGCTGGCTTTTAAAACATTTGGTTTTTTTTTTAAGGTGCTTCTACTGGAAATTTCTTTGAAGTATAACAGATGTGGAGTGTTTGCTTATATTGTTAATCATTAAACCTGGTGATTTGATGGGAATTTAACTTACTGAATGGTTGGTTCCTCCTCACAGGGCAAAAACTGACATTGCACCAAATGTCAACCTGTTATCTGTTTGTCATGCATGCCAAATAGACCCTTATCCCCGCCTTCCTGCTTCCAGGTCGACCATATCGTGGAAAACCTAGTGACATGTGGGCGCTTGGCGTTGTTTTATTCACAATGCTGTATGGTCAGTTCCCCTTTTATGACAGCATACCTCAAGAACTCTTCCGCAAGATCAAGGCTGCCGAGTACTCCATCCCAGAGTGAGCATTTACCTTTGTGGCGATTTAAAGTGATCACATTAAAATGTAGTAAAATAAAAGGACACTTTGCTCTCTATTTGTCAGAACACATTCAAATCAATCTTGCATTAGACACTTCTGCTGTACTGCAGTAAAATCATGGATTTAAATGCATTTGCTCTTGACTGCATTTTGATATTTATTTCAAACCTGACCTTGTAGATGTTCCACTTTTTTGCTTTAAATCTTGTCCTCTTCCATTACCACCACCACCTCATAGGGACGGCCGTGTGTCAGAGAACACGGTGTGCCTCATCCGAAAGCTGCTGGTACTGGACCCTCAGGAAAGGCTGACTGCAGGAGAGGTGCTGGAGTCACTCAGTGCCATCATTGCCTCATGGTAATTGTGCCACCTGCTGGATGTTTGAATGAATCAGATTTTTGCATTTTGTTTGCAGAGAAACTAAGAAATTTTGAATTGCACTGCTTTATTTGCTTGACAGTTCCTAACTATTAATGTTATGTTTAATCACAGGCAGTCAGTTTCAGCAATGAGTGGCCCTTTGCAGGTGGTTCCAGATATTGATGATCAGGTCAATCACCCGGAACAAGAGGTAAGATCTTGGAGGAAAATTACATTAATGCTTAAAGGAAACATGTGCCGCTAGAGCTACATACTGAAAGTGAGTCTGACAACATTGCAACCACAGACCATAGGGAATTTGGGTGACCCAAAAGTAAAGAATCACTTCCAGTGTGGACACAGCCAAACTGAGCATCCTTGATGCTAGCAAATGCAACTGTCAAAATGAGTTTAATATTAAATTTTAGTTGCAAAAATCTTTACACAATGTTGACTTTTTTTGCCACCACAGTAATTGCAGCATATTGAACTGGATGCTTTCTTTCCTCAGGCCAAGGTGATAGAAGAGTCTTCGCAGTACGAGTTTGAGAACTACATGCGGCAGCAGCTGCTGTTAGCTGAAGAGAAGAACACTATCCATGAAGCCAAGAGCTTTCTCACAAACCGTCAGTTTGGCAGCATCCCACCTGTAAGGCGTCTTGGACACGATGCCCAGCCTGTCAGCCCACTAGATGCTGCCATCCTGGCACAACGTTTTCTGCGGAAGTAATCCTCAATGACCAATTCCAGACTCTGGCCTCCCAGGAAGTAAAGAAACCTGCAGAGTCTAGAGAGGACTGGCGTAGACCCATTCCCCTCACCCCCCTCACCCACAAAACTGAACTTTCATACAGGAGGCCTGAGCTGATGTACAGACGGCCTTGTATGTAGGTGGGTTTTTGGCAGTCTAGGTTGAACAGATAGAAAGTGGGTACCAGAACAAACTGCCAACCCAGAACTTCACTCCCCCTGTCTGAATCCTCTTGTGAAACATGGCAAGGCCTGCAGGAAGATTTGAACCAAAGGTTCCCGTCTTCAAGTTGCCCACAGTCAGATCTCACTGTGCAGCAGATGTGATTGCATAGTCTCACACGGCCCCAACACAAGGCTCTGCCTGGAGTGTTGAAGAAACTATCAATCCTGTGTTCCTCCTCCTTCAAGGTTGCCCTACTGTAACACTTACCCTCCCAACCAATTCTGGATCCCCTGAGCAATACAGGACCAGAATCATGTAGCAACCCCCTCTTCCTAGTGGTAATGGTATTGCCTCAAGTCGGATCACTTGATCACAGATGTCACTTCTGTATACCTCCATTCCAACCTCCTCCCCTCACTCCTTCCTCTGTCCGTTTTCCTGTAATGGTCCTGTTCCTGTCTGTAACTCCGACTTCAAATCAATCTACCTCTCTGTCTCTCTTCTGTTAGTAAACCATGCTCACTGTTCTGAGACAAGGGATTGTAACAATTGAATCTTGATGCCACCAGTGACATAGCATTAATGTTTTCTGTCAGTGATAATGCTTTGAAACCTTGTCAGTGGTTTCAAAAAATTCAGATAAGCTTTTTTAAATCATAATTAAGTAGCATTTATCCCTATATTTGCATTGAAGAAAGAACTGAAGATCAAAGTATGTACAAGCATCGTTTGATATTTGCAGAATGCATTGTCTCCCGCTTTTGCTCATCCCTTTGGAAATCTATTTTTAGCATCTAGGCAGCTAGTGTGAGGTACCTGGAAGTTACAATGCCAAGAACTGAATGGGGGAAAAACTGTTGGCTCTTCCCTGCCAAGGCATATTGATAACGCTTCCACAGTGCCAGTATAGTGACGATCGGGCACTGTCATGTTTCTATTGCCAAAAATCTTGCCTTAAAGTGCCCCTATTATCCTTTGTAGGTTTCCCTGTCCTTTTAGTCTTGCATGACTATTTCCATACATGTGAAATGTCTGAAAAGTGGGAGCCAAGTGCCGCTCAAGTGGAATTATTCTCAACTGTGGAAAATGGTGCTGATGAAATGCCTGAAACTCCTTGCTTATATTCCTTCCCCCTCATCATCTGCATTGCTGTGTGACACACTGGCATTGTGGAGATGGTTTGGCATGACCTCAAAGGTCGAGCAGCTGTCTCGGCTACATCCAGACGCAGCCAGCTGCCTCAGCCATTACTTCCTTGCCAGAGTCGCTCTTGCTAACTAAAATGTCACAGCTATAAGCAAAGCACAACAAAAGTTCAGTTGTTTGCTGAAAGCGTGAAAACTGTTTTCTTTGTGTACTCCCAGCATCTGAAGAAATTAAGAACTTCCTTTTTTTTAAATATATATTCATGTCCCCATAACAGTTAGGAAGTTATGCATATAGTGTTGACATGGTGCCCGGCTAACTGTACTATCCATTTTCTTCTCTTACAGTGTACGTATGAGCAGAGTGTATTTTAATGCAGCTGATTTCCCAGTAAACATGTTCTTGTGTGAACATGTTTCTGTTGCTACAAAATGGACTGAGTATAAAATGGTGGCACACACACAACCCCCTTGTGCAAGTCAGCTGTCACTTTAAAGCCATTTTTTGACCCCTGCTGCTCTGTACTACAGTTTCTATAAGCGCAATATCATCTGACCAGAATACCCATATGCATGTGATGGTTGCATATACTTTTTCCAAGCTTTCATGGAAAAGAAGCAAAAACGTCTTACCAATGTGGCTAAAGCTCTGTTACCAGTCAGCACTGGCATTTGTCAGGCCAACTGACAAATGAGCAGACTTAAGGAAAGGGGGCAAAAAAGGGGTTTCAGTGCAAGTAATGTACAGTGAGATTTACCACCCCGCCCCTCCCACACACACTCATTCATGTGTGCGTGTGTGGACCATGTAAACCTGCTCTGTAGGCACTCCCTCTTTTAAGGCCTGTAAATAAATCTAATGGGGGCACTTTAAATTTACTTTTAGCCAAGGAAACTGGTACCCACAGGCTCATTCAGAATCAAATGGCTTCCAGGTATTTGACTTCCCTGTTTCTCTTTATAAAGACCGATTTGGGATAACTGTTTCAGTGTGAATGTGAAATGTCGTTTTTTTTTTTTTTTTTTGGTGCTTTGATGTGTCTGCAGTG
>VVHJ01002755.1:14229-26853 GCA_015107715.1 Tylochromis polylepis | reverse complement strand
ACCTTGTGCTTTTGGGCACTCCAGTGATGTTGCAGCTCTGAAATATGGCCAAACTGGTGGCAAGTGGCATCTTGGCAGCTGCACGCTTGACTTTTCTCAGTTCATGGGCAGTTATTTTGCGCCTTGGTTTTTCCACACGCTTCTTGCGACCCTGTTGACTATTTTGAATGAAACGCTTGATTGTACGATGATCACGCTTCAGAAGCTTTGCAATTTTAAGACTGCTGCATCCCTCTGCAAGATATCTCACTATTTTTGACTTTTCTGAGCCTGTCAAGTCCTTCTTTTGACCCATTTTGCCAAAGGAAAGGAAGTTGCCTAATAATTATGCACACCTGATATAGGGTGTTGATGTCATTAGACCACACCCCTTCTCATTACAGAGATGCACATCACCTAATATGCTTAATTGGTAGTAGGCTTTCGAGCCTATACAGCTTGGAGTATGACAACATGCATAAAGAGGATGATGTGGACAAAATACTCATTTGCCTAATAATTCTGCACTCCCTGTAGTTTTCTCTTGCCTCTTTGCATCTCTTCAGTCTGTTTCTTTGCCCTCAGTCTTTTTGAAAACAGTGGGTATGCATTATTTTCATTTCTCTTTGTGTTTTGGGATTTATCCATTTACCCATTTTTGAGATGTTTTTTTTACCAACATCGTGCAGCTCTTTGGGTTTTTCTGTTTTTCAAAGGTGGTAAGCGACGTGCCTTCCTGCCTCCTTGCAAGTTTTCTGGTTCTCTGTCTGCATTTGGCTTTCTCTTCATTAAAAGGTGTTGTACTGGTTTACAAAAGGATTATTTCTGGAAAAAATGTTGCTGAATTAAAAGAAAGAAAAAAAAAAGCTGTGAGCACCACAGGAGGAATTTTTATCACTACCACTTTATTATGTTATGACATAAGTCAGAGATACCTGGAACCCTGGAGGCAGACGATCAGCCTGACTGGTTGTAAATCTTCTAAAGGATGGAAATGTTTGCTCCCATGAATGTGACTGGATATAATTTAAGTAAATAGTGTTACAGGAAGGCGAGGCCACTAAAAGGCCACTATCACTGACTGACCTGCTGGCACGCATCCAGACACAGAGACCTGGTTTCCATCCAGAGTCAGACCGCGATACGAGCAGCCACGTGATCACATCATTCAGGATCGACTGCACCAAACACGATAAGCGTAAACAGCACAGACATCGGACTCATTCTGCGCTCTGAGTTTGCTTTTATACATATTTAAAAGGAGATTATGAGGAGTTTAATTAGAGACAGTTATCGACGGTTTAACTTTCTCCCGGTCCCGATGAAGCGTGCCGTAGCCTGGAGCCGTGAATAAATCGCCTGTGTCTCTGTGTCACGCACGTGTGCGTGAACAGACTGACACACTTATCAGCGTGTGGAGTTTGTAAATGCAGGCTGGAAGATATCCCTGATAAAACTGCCACGCTTTAAATATGTCAATTCACTGAACTTTATTTGGCTTGATAAATATCTACACATTGTCAAGTTTCATTTTTCCAAATTAAAAGTGAAAACCGCATCAACACCTCGTCACAATCTCTTTGCTTTATTAGCAACTTCATAAATTTGTTACAGATTGTTAACCCTTTAAAGCCTGAACCATGAAATAATTATGAAAAATTAAATGTTTTTAAAAGTGGAGTGTTTATTGAACAATTTTTCTAAAAATAAAAAAATTATATTAACTTGCAAATATGGGTTTTAATATTCATCACATTTGCTACTTCTGGCTTTTAAAAAAAAAATGTATTGCTTAAAAATGTATCGTGCAATTTATTTTGGGTAATTTTTGGGAAAAGAAAATCACACTGATGATGAAAAAGACTCCAAAACTCAATGTATCAAGTATGATACACTAGGCATAAAGACGAAGTTGCATTCGGGCACTTCCTACTCCTTTCCTGTGTAAAATATTAATAATAGGTGTCATGGAGAAACAAAGGTCCAGTGATTATGCTTTGAAGGAGTTCCCAGGCATAGTGAGTGGCTACCTGTCTATAAGTCAAACCATCTCCGGTGGGTCTAGATTGACTCTGGAGGTCAGGTTATGGGATACAGCTGTTACAGAGCCTGCAGATGTTTTCTGGCCCATCGTTGCCTCGCTAATCTCCACCAAACGAGACTGCGTGTGTCTGCAGGGTGCCCCAAACACCCTCACTGCTCTTCCTCCATGCTTCACAAAATACCCCAAAAACTAACATCCGAAAACATCAGAACAAAGTCCAGAACTTCACTGCCCTAAAGTCTATTTTTTGTGTTTCTGGGTCCCAGCAGTGCTCTCCTTCTTCTCGATCTCCCCCAGCAGAGGTTTCTTCGCAGCAGTTCTATCACAGAGGCCTGATTCAGTCTCCTCCCAACAGCTGATGTGTCTGCTGCTTGAACTACAGGAAGCATTGATGTGGGCTCCGATATGAAGCAGCAGCCCTCGTGGGATTTTGTAATTTTCTGGACTGATTGGCTTTCATGTCTTAAATTAAGGATTTGAGTTGTTCTGGACATAATGGATTACTACAGTAACTGAATAGGACTATTCAGTTTATTTACACTAAATCTTGACAGCACCACTAACAGTCTCGTGAGCCCGCTCGAGAAGTCTCCCACACCTCTGTTTGCATTTGGACTCCTAATATGAACTCTTAAGTGATTCAGTTTCACTCAGGGCCAGGCATATGTAATTTATTATCATGCTTTAATTTGATCTAATTTAATTGAATGCGTCCCACACACCACACATATAGGTTGTTTGTAATAAGCCCTGAAACAATCATCAGTAACTAAAAGCAAAATAATGCACTCTAATTACACTGCTACAAGTAGACTTGCATACAAAACAACTCACAGCAGCTTCACGAGCCCTGAATCTGACATCTAAATCAATAATTTTGTTCTTGCAGCTCCTTCTTAGCCTGTTTCCCAGATCCCAAGTTACCTGCTGCCAAAAAACTGGCTGCCCATATAAATGAAACTTTCCTTCACGGCTCCATCACTTAGTAACATACTGTGCTGTTATCTGATGCCTCTTTTTAGTTCAGCGACTTTCTGAAGCCTCCCTTTTTCCCCCAGTCTGTGGCTCCTTGTCTCTGCTGGTGTGAGGACTCGGAAATCTAAATGATGATGCAAATTATGTTCTTTGAAAACAGAACTTCTGAACAAATAAAAATTTCACCATTAGAAAGAAAAAATATTCACAGCTATCTCACAGACTTCAATAATTTCTTCTTCTAACCATCAACATGTCTACACACCATTCCAACAAGAATGCTCAGAGAACTCACATACGATCATTTACGATCATTGACATCCTGAACATTTTGTCCTCAAAGCTAAGTGTAAGGATTTGAGTGATTTTGACGAGAGCCAAACGGTGATGGGTAAACGCAGCATCTGCAAAAATGCAGCTGTGGTGGGGTGTTCCCGGTTTGCAGTCATCAGGATCTATAACAAGTGGCCCAAGGAAAAAAAACAGCGGTGAAGCAGTGACAGAGTCACGAGCAGCCAGGGCTCACTGATGGGGAGTGTGGTCTGATCAACAGATGAGCTGCCGTAGCTCAAACTGCAGAAAACATTCATGCTGGTTCTGATCGAAAGGTCTCAGAATTCACAGAGCATTGCAGTTTGTTATGTATAGGGCTGCACAGCTGCAGACCCCTGTCCACCACTGAAAGCACCAACAATGGGCACGTGGGTACCAGAACTGGAACATGGAGCAATGGAAGAAGGTTGCCTGGTCACCATGGCTCATCTACCTAAGCGTCTACCTAAGCATTGTTGCAGACCATGTATTACCTCTATCCAAACCTCAACTGATGCTAACATCTTGTTACCAGATACTACAGCACACCTTCAGGGGTCTAGTGGAGTGCGTGCCTCGATTGCTGTTTTGGCAGCAAAAGGGAACCAGCACAATATCAGACCAGTATATAAGCCAAATACATGCACAAGTATATATAAGTAAATATAAGTAGTTAAGATTGTACCAGGTGTTTGTGTGTTTTTGTCTCTGGCCTGGAGAGAGATTAATGTCAGCTTGACAACTTGGATGGTTGGAGGCATACAACAAATTTTCAAATGACTGTGTTTGTTTTTTCTTCTTCTTTTTGAACATCCCAGCTCTTCATCCCCCCTCCAGTCTCAGCTCTGTGAGTTCCCAGCAGCATCACCGCTGGATCAATGATGTCCAGCCAGCGTTGATACCCAAGGATAGGAAAGTCAGGATCAAAGCGGTAGTCATGGAAACATCCCCGGCCTGCTTCCACCCACAAATCGATGGTGTTGGTAGTGGTGGTGGTGGTGGTGTGCTGGACGCGGTGAGGAGAATCTCCAGTCTTATCCGTCATTCGGACGCAGACCCCATCATCCTCCAAACAACAGGGAGCAGAATTCCAGGATAGACGGGAAAGGACAGGCAGGAGAAAAGATGGTGAAACAGGCTGCTCGCATCCACGCTGGGATGCTGTTTCTGGCCGTCTGCCTTCAGATGGAGGCTGCCGCTGCAGGTACGTTCAGCTGAAAACTCACTTCTCTCTCTTCACTTAAATGCAGAACATTTGAGACATGCGGCAGTTTCTTCGTGTTAAAAGTCACTTTTTTGCTCCCCACTGTTGCCGAGTTCTTGCTCTTAGAAGATCGTTGGGTTTGTCTCGCTGTAACATTGCACGGTTTTTACCTTATTTGCCTTATCTGTAAATCTCTCTATAATTTGAACTGAATTAATGCTCATGGAGACAGAGTTTGATTTTGAGTGAGAGCAAATGAGTGCAAAGGATATGTTTCCCATTAGTACATTTAAAGAGCTACCTCAGCCAAACTGCAAAAGGAGCAGGAAATACTTTTTAGTGAGATTACTTTTTTACATTTTGGGGACTGTATCAAAGAAAAAGTGACTTGACCTTTTTTTTCTGGGACACAGCGATAGCAGGGTTTGTTTAGGATAGGATAGGCTTCAACTTTATTGTCATTACACATGTATAAATACAGGGTAACGAAATACAGTTTGCATCTAATCAGACGTGCAAGAGCAGATTTTGTTTTTTAACCTCGGGCTTACTGGTATTTATTTTTAGCAGTTTACAATTAAATAGTTCATACTGGTGCACTTTCCTATACGCAGGTGAAACTGGTCTCTCATGTGCATGAGTAGTAGATTTATGTCTTAAATAAGTGCTATACAGTAACAGTGGCTCTACTAATACTACCTTTGAGTTTGTTTTAAACTCTTAACATCCACCTTGCCGTTGGGAATCCATCAAGGGTTAGGTTTGGGTTTTGTTTGATGTTAAATATGAAGCTAAATACATTTTGGCTTTGCAGTCATTATATTAAAACGTTTTCTACTTTGGGTGTTCAAAACTGCTAAAACAATTATTAAAAAGAAGCCGATGTTAACCAAACTCTAACCTTGTTGAACTGGTGGAGGAATAGGTAAATAAGAGCAGTTGTCTTCAAAGCTTATAACTCCAGAGAACAAAAAGCATATATGGGGAACATTTTTTTAAAGTTAAACATATGATTCAGCCCAAATATTTTGTGTAAACTCCCTAAGAAAGTGCAAAAATCAGAGAGACCGTATTCACTGAGTATAAAATCTTCAAATATCTAGCCAAACACACGATCTAAAATTCTGTTTGCTGTGCTTCCCTCATCATCTGGACTCTTTTGAGGATGGTCTCCTCTCCTTCGGACTCCTTTGAACATCACAGCCAACAGACAGAAGTTAACAGCGTGCTCTGTTTGTGTCAGCGTGGGGAAGAAAGTGTCAAATATTTATAATGACTCAGAAAGAGGAACTACACTTTGAGAATATGAATCAAGGCTCACATCCCTGCAGTTACAGTAACACTGTGGTCTAGCAGAGGAAGGAGGGGTGGAGGGGGTGCGCTGCGATGCAACCGCCTCAGCTGAGACAAAGCTTTAATTAAACATGACCCACAATCCCTCATTATCCAGACAGCGAGCGCAGCTGGGCTGATCAATGGCATGGATTTGGAGGATACTACCCTGCTATCTGCCCTAATAAATAACTCACATGCAGCTTTGTTTTATTTATGAAAGGCATCTGATCCTTTAAATCCACCAGCTCCTTCTGCTTTTTCAAAAACATCCAGGCATGGTGAAAGCTGAAGGAGCCCAGGATGGTGGCAGCAACGGGGACACCATCAGCCATTCCCTGGTCCTGGTGCAGCGTCTGGAGGCCCTCCTCATTCAGGGCAATGGAAGCGATGTGTCGCTGCGGGTGGAGACGCCCAACGCAGACGAGGTGAAGGTGATCCAGGCCCATGCCCTGGTGCTCTCCCTGCAGAGTCCTGTGTTTGAGGAGATCCTGCTGAGCCGCAACAGCAGCACGCTGGTCCTGAGAGAGAGCGCCGACTGTGCCGCTGTGTTCGACAAGTTCATCAGGTGAGGCGGGAACAGAGGACCCCCCCCCCCAACATCAGGGGAACATACACCTTTGTCCTTCAGGGTCACATCAACTCAGTTTGATTGAGTTAGCACACCCTCTAGAGGGAGGACGTGTGAAACTGCAGCTCTAAATATGAGCCCATCAATGAGTACAATGTAAAGCAAACTGACTAATGAGGAAACTGCTGGGCTGTTCAGTAGCATCTGCTGTAGTGTAGCAGTACGTCACCGAGAGGCCTGCAACCGCAATCAACAAGCAAATCTATTTTTATCTCAGCTGCTAATGAGATTAATCAAAACACAAATTGCGCATACGTTTCTTATTCTGCTTCGATTAAACCTTCTTGTCCTAAAGAGAAACACTTTGTTTTGATGTTAATTTAAGGTGTATTTTCTGTTAACTGCCTCTGGTTTGATGTTTGGATTATTAATCTGCTCATCCAAATGCTTTTTTTTTAAGGAAAATTGAATAAATAACAAAAATAACTTGATACGTGACAGCGTGAGAGCACTCTGTGAGGGTGAAATCGTCATGAAGTTTTCTCATGCTCAGTGAATATCAACAAAGAATGCTTTCCAGCTGCTGGAGCAACAAGAGAGATTCAGAGGTCACTATGAGGTCTTTAAAATATGATGAATCCTGATGAGTCAAGATTTTGTATGTGAGGAAAATGACTTCTAAGTAAATTATGGATTTAAGAGGGGACAAATGAAGGCTAACATTTCACTGTGTTAATCTAAATTGGGATTTTTTTGTTGTTGCTATCATTAACCAGTTAGTTTGCTTATACCCTTCTTTTGTTATACTTTAAAGCAGAGACTGTATATAAAAGAGTCAGTGTGGAAAATACCTTGAACTTGCATCCTTTTTAATGGCCAGCAGGGGGCGATTTCTGTGGTTGTAAATTTCAGTAATATACTAATCTTTGGGAAAATTACCCTGAGCTCCTTTGATCTGTACAGTTGGTAATTTAGTAAATAATGGTCACAGTTACCTGCAACCACAACCCCATTAACAGAAAAAGTGCAATGCTAGAATTATTGCATTTACTTAATTTGTCTGTGATACCTTAATTTGAAAGGTATCATAGACAAGACCCTAACCCTAAACCTAATTCTAGACTTATTGGCAGTGACCTGGTGGATGTTAAGATGTCTGCTATAAAAATGCAGGTTTTGCAGCTTTAGCATGAATCTTTGAGAGTCTAAAATAAACCCAGCAGACTGTTTTAGACTCAGTGGTCTTCTCTGTGCAGGTATCTGTACTGTGGGGAGCTTTCTCTGCGTCTGGACCAGGCCACTCCTCTACACAAGCTGGCCACTAAGTACCAGGTGCCGAGTCTCCAGCAGGGCATCACCCAGTACATGACCCAGAATCTGGCCAGGGACACCCCATCAGGCCACGTGGCAGGCTGGTACGAGTACGCCCTGCAGGCTGGGGATGTGACTCTGAGGGACAGCTGTCTTCAGTACATGGCCTGGAACCTGTCGTCACTGCTGCAGAGCGGCGAGTGGGTGACCATCGGCAGCCAGCTGCTTATGTCCCTGCTGCAGCGTTCAGACCTCATCCTGCAGAGCGAGATGGAGCTCTTCTCAGCCCTGGAGGCGTGGATTATCCAGAACGATCCGGATGGTTTGACGGCGGAGAACGCTTTAAGAGCTGTGCGCTATGCCATGATCCCCCCACGGGAGCTCTTCCTCCTCCAAACCCAGTCCACAATCCTGGCTCGCTATCAGGAGTCGGTGCGCGACCTGCTCTACATGTCCTACCAGTTTCACTCGGCCTCGCCGCTGCAGATGGCCAAATACTTTGACGTGAACTGCAGCCTCTTTGTGCCCAGGAACTACCTGTCCCCAGTGTGGGGGTCCCCCTGGATCATCAACAACCCGACACGGGACGACCGCAGCATGAGTTTCCAGACCCAGCTGGGGCCCAGCAACCACGATGCCAACAAGCGCGTGACTTGGAACGTCCTGTTCTCGCCGCGCTGGCTGCCCCTGAGCATGAGGCCCATGTACACCGAGACGGGCGCCATGCAGCCGACACGTGTAGAAGGGGGGCGTCCTCGCATCATCATCACGCCTGCGACGTCCAGCACCGACTTTGCTGGCGTGAGCTTCCAGAAGACGGTGCTGGTGATGGCTCAGCAGCAGGGGAAGGTGGTGGTGAAGCATGTCTACAACTTCCACCAGAGCACAGAGGAAAACGGCGATTTCTTGGCCGAAGCTGACCTGTACCGCCGGACGTCTGAATATCTCATGGACAGCTCCCTGTTCCTCCATATTGTGGTGAAGCCACTCTACCAAACCCTCATAAGCACCAAGAATTAAGTCTCTTCACACAGTCCAACCCTCACTCATATCCCAGCATGGAGACGTGGACCTGAGTCATTGAGCAACTAAAAAACAAAGATCCTGATTCAGGACTGCATGAGAGCATTTTGTGAGGGTAAAACCATAACGGAAAGATGGTGATAGTCTGCATTCGTCTTGTCCAAGTGCTGAAAAAAAACTCACGAGAGTACCAAACAGAAATTAATCTGCCACTGAAAATAGTCCCCAAGAAATGCACCATTTCATCCAGTCTGAATAGTGTTTAATAAAAACTACCACATCCAACTATCTGAGAAAATTACTGCACCATAAAAATCTTGGGTATTAAAGTTTAAAGCGAGGAATGGACTAACACATGGATAATTTTGGTCTTTTTATGGGATTTAATGGCACTCAGGAAAATGCAGAACATCACCAGCTTCGTCCTTTATTCTTGAGGTTGTGTTACTTGGTCATACACTGACTTATTGGTGCTATTATACCCCATTTACACGTAAAGGGGTCACAGTTGATATTCACCACCCAGTGTGCACTGATCTAAAGCTTTGCTGATTAAATTATACCCTGATGTTAATGTTTGCTGATGGATTTTTATTAGGCATTTTTGTTTTAGTGATTATATTTTAACAAGTGGGCTTGTGTCGTTGTGAAATATGGTTGAAAAAATGTAGATGCCTCAGTTTATTTAAATCAGTAAATCATTAATTCAGTGCTTACTGGGAAGTAGATTGATTTTTTTTTCTATTTTTCTTCTATTTCTGTGTTATAACTTATTTAGAAACCTAACCTGTACGCCTTCCCACCGCAGTAGATGTCGCAGCACCTCGTTAGCGAGTCCATTGATGTGATCGATGTTGTTACTTACATTCACTGATGCATTAATCAGTGTCACCTGGTAATAAAGGTTTAAAAACTAAAGTGAATATTGTCCTGATTGTCGTCCGCTTTATGTTTTGTCACCAGTTGCAAAAAATTACTGTGCAGCCAGTGTCAGCTTATTAATTGTTCTTTTTTACTTTATCAGATTGATTTCTCAGATATTAAAAAAAACACTTACGTTGCAACTGGTTCATTTAAGCAGACCAAAGAAACAAACAAAAAAAAGATTGTCTTAGATGGACACAACACAAGACATCCCCTATAAATCTAAAAGAAATAAAATAAGTAAGAAGAAATAATGAGAATATTTTTTTCTTATTAAACCCACAAGAATGCTCCATTACAAGCAAATAAACGGGTTTTTTTTTCTTTTTTTATATAATAACCAACATAAATATGAAGCACGTACATGTATTATTGTGGCCTCATTAACATGTACTGTATGATAATCCTGATTTATTTCATCCTGGGTTTAACTTCTACCTCTCAGGTGCAAGACAAAAATTCTGAAAACAGATCATGTCGAGTCCATCCTCCTCTTTCAAACTTACTCAGCAAAAACAAGCTGAGACAACAGAAAAAGAAGTGACATGAGCTCGTCACTGAGGACTTGGTTTCATCTTCTGAAACGGAGAAAACATCACGAACTTTTCTGTAAAGTCAAGCGTTGTTGTGATTTCTGAGATATTGTTGTGTTTTGTACCTCAGGGCCTCTGTAACTTCCTATTAACGTGATTTCCACTGTCTGGATTCTTTGTATAGATGCGGAGAACTGAGCGAAGAGTGTCAGGTTGCTGCAGTGTTTAAAACACCCGAGATTGATTTGATCAAGTTTCCTTTTATGTAAATTTATATATTTTTTCCTTTTCACTCCACTGACATCACTGCTGACTCTGCAGATGATTATTCTATAAATAATAAAGTGATCAGGTTTTAAAACGATACACAGAGATCAACGGCAGAAAGCTGCACAGAAATGAAAGCGGCAGTAATAATAATGCAGCAATGATTCTGCTGCATAATCAGTGCTTGAACTTTTGTACTTTGCTCATTGCTCATATTAAACTTGCTCAGTCTCAAATAATGAAATCAGTGCAGGCTCGAGTAATCCCTGAGAGCCACAGGTTTAAACCTTACTGACCTGCCAAATTCACCTTTCTCCCACGGACTGTTTTTGCTTTGTGCTGACTGTGAGCTGTGGTACGATTTAATCAGCTAACATTTAAGTCATTTTAATCATAATTCTTCTTTTGGATGTTCCCTATAGGGGTTGCCACGATCTTCTGCCTCCATCTCACCCTGTCACCAACATCCTCCTCTGTCACACCGACCCTCAGAATGTGCGCCTTCACTATGTCCATGATCCTCCTCTGAGGTCTTATTCTTTTCCTGGCAGCTTCAAAACCCTTTGTCCAGTGTATCCACGATCCCTCCTCAGCACACGTCTAAACGTCTAATAAACGTCTAATATAAAATAATAAGAAAAGAAGCTGAGAGTGACTTTTGAATGAATACAGAATGCATTTATTCCTTAATGTGCCGATTTGTTAGCTGGTGCAAGATTTTTTTTTAAATTTTTTTATGTGTTTTACAAACTATTGCATCATAAAATCGATGCTGAAAATATCCAAAACCCACCAGAAATGAATATAACTGTCAGTGTTTCCTGGGGGAGTGCACAGACGAAACCCACTCCCACCCTTTTTTCAGCATACGTTACGAACTTCAGCGTCTTTGCGGTTTCGAAAAGAAAACGCCGCAGCGCTCACTACATTTCCCACAAGCCTCCGCGGCCCAAGCAGGAAGAACGTTCTCTCGCAGGGGCTCACACTGATCCAAGTTAGGAGCTTTCAGCTGCCAGCCTTGGCCCATCATGTAAGTGCTGCGGAGAATTCTTTGCAGTGCATTTGCAGAATTACCTGATTTCCCGACGGCCGTGCATCCGTCCCGGCGCCCTGCGCACGGACGCGCACGCTTCGGACGCGAAAAGGCTCCAAGTGCATGAAGATCGAGGCTTGTATTTTTGCATCTTTGTTGCAGAAAGCGAGCCGCTGAAGCTCCAGTGCGAGGGCGATGGAGGGAGGGAGTGAGAAAGAAGGCAAAGTCTTTTGTGCTTCCCCTCCCCCTCATCAAAGCAAAGGGGAAATGTCTCAGCCGAAGGGAGGTAAGAATATGAAACCGATGTGTGCAAAACTAGCGACATGCAATCACGGCTGCACGAGCTGCAACGTGCACCGCTGCAGGTCGGGCACGGCCGGTGCATTTTAAAGTTAGACGGCTTAGAAGGGTCAGTTGCATTTCCTGTTTGAGATCTTCCCCTTTGCACAGTTCCTGGTAAGACGATGCTGTGTGGACTCACTCGTACTGGCGCTATTAGCAGCGCACAGGCAGGGATGTAGAGCACGGGGCGCCTTAATAGTCACGAGATAGACAGTCTTTATTAGAAACTCTGCACGAGTTGACGCGTGGCGCGTGCACGCTGCTCGGGGTAAATCATGAAAGCCATGTCGCGTGCAGGGCTACAAATATGTGGTTTGGTGCAAAGGGGAGGAGGTGGGGGGGTGGCATGACGTGACAACCTGCAGCTGTCAGTGGACAAGTTTGTGGACAAGGCTGCAGATTTATTTCAGGTCGTGAGGAGAGAAAATGCAACAATCTGATGGTAAAACGAGCCGCGAGCTTTAAGGTGGTGGGTTCAGGAACAGGACACACTCTCTGGGTTTTTTTTTTTCCAAAGTGTGTCAGCTGCTGCTTCTGTCCAGCAACTGGATATGTGTCAAACCCCTGGGTGTCCACCGATGTGCAGCTTTCCCCCCCTCTGCGTGCCTGTCACACTTTTGACCCAACTTTACCACCCTGCAGCAGCAGGAGGTGGAGGAGGAGGAGCTGTGTTCAGCCCCCCCCCCCCCCCCCCCCCCCCCCCCCCCCCACCCCCACAACACAAAAAAAAAAACAACAACAACATAAAAAAAAAAAAATAAAAAAAACAAATTT
>VVHJ01002755.1:0-12877 GCA_015107715.1 Tylochromis polylepis | reverse complement strand
GGTGTTTTTTTTTTTTGTTTTGTTGTGTTTTTTTTTTTTTTTTTTTTTTTTTTTTTTTTTTTTTTTTTTGCAAAGCTGGGATTCTTGGCTTTTTACATGCTGTGTCACATATGCGATCAGATTAGAACAGATTACAAAATGTGATCTTTTATAGACAGATGAAATCTCCGAGCTGTGTATAAAAGAGTTAAAAATAGCTCCACCAACTACTATGGTAAAAATCTGTTTAGACATGAATGCGTCAGGAAATGAGGAGAAAAAAAATACATTTTAATATGAAATGAAAGGATTCCTGAAGGCCTTTTACCTAAAATATATTTTGTTTATTGTACCTTTGTACACTTGGGTGGTATAGAGCAGTAATAAGTCAATTATAGCAATTATTTAGACTTAGTTTTTGAATGTTTTTTGCACATCATAGTACACTGGTTGTCTTTGGGTTTTTGTAATTGTTACAACCCCAATTTCTGGTGAAAGCAAATTCTCATACTGGAGATGTTGGCACCAACAAATATTTTGACTCAAAGGGACAAAATACTGCTCAAATACAGTGCTGAATAGAGTTCAGAGGTGCTTATTGAATTTTCTGACCGGCTATGTAAACAGAAGAATCCAGCGTTTTCTCACAGGTTTATATTCTGTTTGTTGCAGGAGTGCATATGCACGCATGCACCAAAAAAGTATTTAAAAATAACCATAAAGTAATTGTGCAAGCTTAGCAACGTAATTTATGTTTGGTTATCACACCCAAAAGTCTATTTGCATGAACTGTATTTTAACATTATTCATCACAATATTGAGTTTATTTGCACTAAATATTACTTACTAGCAATGGTTGCTATAGCCTCATAATTTATATTGTGATATTTCAAGAAAATCTGCAGTAATGACATTTATGACGATGTAGAGGTAACTGAAGCAGGAACCAGCAGTCATTAGTGCAAACTACATTAAAGGGAATTTTCAACCAGCTACTGTCATTGATGATAAAGCAACTTTCAGCTGCTCCCTTATTTATAAGGGGTCGTCACAGCAGATGCATCGGTATGATAGACTACCTAATTCAGGGTGTGAATCTATCAACGTGCCAGCAGCAGAGAAAGTAGCACAAAGTACCCTGGGTAGTGCTTTCTCTGGAAATTTAAAGTAAAAGTAGAAAGCAACTGGTTAACACTGACTACTTACTAAAGTAACTCCGGAGCTGCACAGTATTGTCAGATAATAAAATTTAAATTGAAAAATATTTTCCACCTGGGATGCTGTATCTTGGGTCGAGTTTTTTAACCAGTTGCTTGTAGTCCTCCTTTACCACCATATAACCTCATCAGGTGTTCAGTAGTTTCCATGCACAGCTTGTTCTTCCTGTCATATGGAGTGCAGCTTGGAAAGCATTGTGCTTTGTTGGAGGTCTGACCTACAGTCCCTTTTTAGATGCTAAATCCCCATCAGAGGCTGACACGCTGCTCTCGCGCTCAGACATGTCTGGGTTTGTGTATTTGCTGTGCTGTTGTAGGCATGGTGTTGCTATGTCATTGATATCGTGATGTGACACATTTGTATCGCGTAATTGTTGTGGATGGTATGATATAGCACAGCCCTATTACATGGGTTGGTTTAATACATTTTAGTAATGCCGCACTGTTTCTTTAAAACTTTCAGTTCCCTTTCCACTTTATTCCGCAGCTGTTCCAGACCTTTACCAGAGCAACATAAGTTAGTGTCAGCAGAAAATAAAGTGAATTTTAACAGGTTACACATGCCATCAGTGTACAATATGAAGAGTTAAAAGGGCCCAATGCTGAACCTTGTGGAACCCCAGAACTAAACTTCAGTGAACCGGAGTCAGTGTTATTCATTTGTACATACTGATGTGTATCATCAAGGTAACTGTGTAACCATTTCTCATTAGCCTCCATTAGTAATATGCGAACTACACTCATATACAATGCATGTTCCTCTATACTTTTAATGGATAACGAATATAGGCCTAGAATGAGACTCAAGGAGAATAGGAAGGCCTACCTGGAGCCCACATTACCACAGCAAATGTCTCATCGCTAACTAAACACTGAAAGGTTGACTGTAAAATGTAACGATGCGGCTCCGGATGAGATATAAATTACAGCGCGAGCGGCAGCTTTGCAGGAAAACAGGAGGTAATTTCAGCTGTAATTATTACCTGGGAGGGGCTCAGAAATTGCTCACATATGCATTCTAGACTGGATTAAAATGATCGGGGGGAGGTAAATATTCAAATGACCATCTCCCCAAGGTCAGTCAAATTTTTAAAGAAAAATTAACGTCAACAAAAGTCCATCGGGAATTAGTGACCGAAGAAGAGAATGTGATGAGGTTTGATCGGCTCTCCTTCTGTTCTAACATGGTTAAAAGTCTTGCTGCTGCTTCTGCTTGAATTATTGACCAACAAGGTTTTTACCCTGACTGCTGTGCACAGTGCACAGTGATATTTCACTGTGCTGTGCCCACTGATGACCCTCCCAGCCTGCAGCCCCGGCCGGCCCTCGCACCCCTTGCACAAACGTCCCGTTTGTCATGCAAATAAATGGAGGCTGCGTTTTCAGCTGCACAGATACTAAATTTGCTGTTTCGACGGACCGATTGTTGGTCTGCTTCCAGTTCTGTAGTGGCTTTTTTTTTCCTTTTGCAGTAACAGTAGAGTTGTTCAGAGCATTGTTCCGATGATCCACTGGATCCAGACAACAAATAATTCCTTTTTATTCCAGCCCTGTTGTGTAGAGAATAATGAGATATTCCAGAGTGTGTGTGCTGTGCAGAAAATGTCTCAATGGCAGCAGGCTTTGAGATTTTCTTGCTGAGACGAGATGAGAATGAGGGCGAGGATCTCATTACACAGCCCTGCACTGTAAGATGGTGAAGGCAAATAAACTGAGTGCAGATGGATGCAGATGTTAATGTACTCCTTGTAATTGCTGCATGTTTACCCGTGGGCTTTTAGACTCCAACCTGCAGCTCTTCTGTCTGTGCTGCTAAATTTAGAATTGCCTGAAAAATATATGAAGATTGATGATCAGTCCTCCTGCTTACATGCCAGCTCTATAAAACACTGAGCACCATGCATTTGAAATCATCCTTTTGCCTCTTCAGTGGGGCGATGTGTGACTGTCTGGATTTGAATGCCGAATGTCTGCCTGAAGACAATTTAATTATTCTCCAGCATTTCACTCCTCATTTAGACGGCAGTGGAGGAAAGTGGTTTTACTGGCAGCTATTTTCTCTGCCTAGAATTTAAAATCTGTATAAATTGTACGAGTACAGTCTGAAGGTACTCTTCATGCTGACATTACCCAGCAGTCAACAGCTTTTACCCATTTTTTTTTTTTTTTGAGCGCTTGTGCGTTCCACTTGTGTTGAATAAAATAAGCCATCACCGGTTGCAGTTAGCACCTCGGCAGTGGACGGACAAAAAGGACAATTTCAGCCAGGTTATGTTTGGGTTACATGTTTGTGCACATATAGAAAGAAAATACCTTTTTTTTTTGGTGGCTGGATTTAACAGAACATTTAGCCAGCACTGTTAATCACAATCAGTTATAGCATTTTTCTCCATCACCAGTTTTTCTTTTCTTTTTTTTGAAAAATGTGTTTAATTTCTAAAAGTCTCAATTTGGTTCTTTTTGCATGTTTAATCATCAAATCATCATATTTTACTGAGGACATTCTCAAGCTTCAGCTACTGACCCCAAACCGTCCCAGTGTGTATTCATTGTGAGTTCATTCATCTGCTTCTGCACCTTGAAAATGTCTCTTATCTTTTGTCCACTGTCCACTGTAACTGCTACATTTCTCAATGAGAGCACAATCTGCAGATGGCTGCAGTTTTAATCACGCGGTTTAAAATTGTTTGTTTAGCCTTGATTTTGTTGTGGCTCAGTATGTGTTTATAATTATATAGGACTGCCTTTTACGGTACTATTTTAAATGCACATTTAACTTTTCTTTTTCTCTAATTTGTGGACATAGTGTGTGTGATTGCATGTAAAGACAGAATGAATGTACTCTCATATCCTCTACCTTTGATCCTTGTTTTCTCTTTTCTTTTTTTTTAATTGATGAATAACTAAATTTAAGCAATACCGTCAAAGTTGTTTGCCTGTTCATTCCACACGCTCAGGCTCGAATTCGAATTTTGATGGATGGAATCAATTTTCTTGGCATCATAGGGCACGATTTGATGATTTCACAATTTCATATTGTTACTTCTGCAGGTTTATAATAAGTGTTGCTCAGGGCCATCAATGTAACTGACTAATCGGGTTTTTATTATGTCATAGCTTGACACCATGGGAGTGATAAAGATTGCACATGGCAGAAATGTGTCTACAGGTCTCTCAGCTACAAAGAAATGAATTAATCCGTGGTTAATGTGGCAGAACCTAACAAAATTCTGACTGACAGCAGGTAATAACTTCAGATTGACTCCCGGAGTTTGTCATTGATTTGATCCCCCATGGTCTTCTCTTTTTGTGGCCTTTCGCTCTCAACACATCTTTGACTACATGTCCTATTTTAGTATTTTCCCTCAATTAGCAAAGCTTTAACATCTCAACATTGTGAATGGTTAGTGTCAGGAGCAACACAAACAGGCATATGTAATCGAAAACAGGTCAAAGATGTTAATACCTGTTTATCTTACAAGGACACTTAATGCAAGGACACGGTCTCCCATATTAACTGTATGGATGCAGAAATTATAGTTCATGCCGCATTGGTGATTCAGTCTTTTTAAGTGTTCGGGAGGTGAAGGCCTTTTTGTTGACCATCATGAGTACAAGAGACAGTCAACACGCTTCCCCACTGGTGGGTACATTATTAAAATAGCCGTATTTGTCATGTAACCTGTCAGACTTGAGTCACTTTAGAATTGCTGTAAAAATTTAGTCGTTTTGACTTTGTCAGTAAACTGTTTTATGTGATTATTCAGCTTTGGATTGATTTATTAATTCTGAAAGGTGCTTGATTTAAAAAAAAAAAGCTGGGCTGTAGATCAGTAAAAGGATTCAAACTTCATGTTATTTGCATTTTTAGACAGTATCTCAAGGGAAGGACATTGTTTTACATAATATTTTAGTCCCTAGGCTGAATTTGAAGGTGGACAATATTTCACTACGTCCTCTAACTGGATCTACGATATCAAGGCCTTCCTGAGATCCAAAAAGCAAGCACATGCTTCGTGAGAACGTCGAGAAATCGTGATTTTTCTGTGGCTATTTTGAATGCTCGCTTATACGTTTGTCATTAATAGTTTGAAAAATATTCAGTAATCAGTTATTGGGCCATCTAGCTACATGCTCATTTATTTTTCAGAGATAGATTGGTTTTGCTCCTGGATTGTCCAGGATGTTGGTCCCCAATAACATGTCTACAATCCCAGTTTCAAACTACGTCAGTAATTTTTTTGGGATATACGTTGAATTCATGTCGGCTGTAGCTGTTCACGTGAAAATGTTCCCTGAATCGTTGAGTAACAAATTACAAAAATAGGACTGGAAAGATGCCTTGCCTGATGGGAAAGGTTGTGAATGCTGCATGTCTGGTTTTGAAAACTTGGCATTAGTCATGCCATCTCAATTTGAAAAATAAAATGCTGCAAAGTTTGAGAAGTGCTGGGTTTTTCTGACACTACCAGACGTACATATAAGGCAGGCAATGAACCAGGGCTGAGTTTATCATAATGGCATTACTGCTTCAGAGTTGGAACAGATTTGATGCTAATTTTCACTTTAGTTCCACTTTGGTTGAAAGTATAAAAACAGAGTCATTTTAACAAGGATGATGTTGTAATGGTTAGACGACTGGATCGCACTGTCCCCAAAATGATAAGGCTTGTGATGTGCTCCCAGTCAACAGTGATGTGTAGCTGTTGGAGATCTTAGGGTATCTGGTGCTGACTAAAGGGTAATGGAAGATGTTCTGAAACGAGTCTGATCTGCAGTACCTTGAACTGGTGCGACATAAAGGATTTGCTGCCAACATCTTGGCGCCAGACACCTTCGATGGGCTAGTGAAGTCAAGGTTTCGGCAGGTTGGAGCTGTTTTGGTGGCACATCGAGTACAAGCAGCACATTTGTACATTTGTCAGGAACACCAGGGATGATTATTCATTCTTGTTATACCTTTTTCAATTTAATTTGGGTGAAGTGCTTTTTTTTTTTCTTTTTACATACTAATGTAAATTATAACACCTGTGTTCAGCATGTGGTCATTAGTTTTTTCAAAATCTGTTAGCAAAAGGAATTTAATTACAGTTCTCAGATTTATTAGGTCATGCAGGAAAATGGAGGCGTGTGTATAAATCATGCTCAGACTGTTACTGGTAAATCCAAGTTGACATTCTAAGAGAAGTGACTGTGAAGGTAGTCTAAGGAGCTTGGAAAGTAAAGCGACTGGACTTCTTTAAGTTTCTTGAAGACGTTTCACCTCTCATACAATCCGCCTACGATCCAGTTTTGTGATCCAGGCGCCTTAACGCCCGCTCACATCTTGCCTCAGTTGATCTCAATAGGTCACATGATAGGGTGAGGCAAGGTCTCACAATGGTTTCACCTGAAATCTCTGCTGATAATGACTCACACCCTTTTTCACACCTTGGCTTGTGTGATGAAGCACATGTTCAATAGTGGGTCAACGGCCCATTAAAGGGACAGAGAAGCTTCTCGGATGAGAGGTGAAACGTCTTCAAGAAACTTGAAGTCCAGTCGCTTTTCTTTCCAATCTTCTAAGAGAAGCTTTAAATGGTTTTTATCTAAGCTTGTGATGCTAGTTTGACCCCATGGGACAACTTTAGTGGCAAACCAATCAGTTTGCCAGCCATGTAGACACAAAACAAAGCATTTAAACCAGCAAGATCGTTGACATCCCCCTGTATTTAAGCCTTTAGGTGCTTGGGAGGCCTTGCAGTCGTGTTCTCAGGTATTTGACCTGGTTTCAGCCTGTTGAAACAGCATTTCTGCTCTAAAGTGACCTGAAGCCGACACCCAGCTTTCTGCGAATCATTCAGGTTGAGCTGAGTGCAAAGGAAGTGTAGCAGGAGCCAGTGACGACATGATTCCCAAAGGAGGTTCCAACAGCTGTAACCTAAAGGAGCTGCAATCTTTGGAAGTGTAAAGTATCTCACAAACTGCCAGAGCGGTCGGAGGGGGGACAAACAGCCGAGGGGCTCTGGTTGGAGTTATTTTCAAACCAGCTACCAGCCGCCCTCCCCTCTGTGTTGCTGTCTTTTACTGTCCTTGTGTCAGTATTTGTTGTTTGCTGCCTCCCTCCCTCTGTGATTGATCTCTCTTCCTCTGGCTCTGCGGAATTCCATTGAGGAACTCTTGGGATTGCTGGAATTCCAGCCGGAGTGCATGTGTGGGTTAGCAGCTGGCACCATGCATTGCCCCCGTCATCTGGGCTCATTAGCCCTCAGGCCCTCACACATTGAGGCTTTCTGCATGCACCCTGCCTCTGTTTCTGCAGCACTGGCTTTCTTGCAAACATTCCTCTCTGCATTATTTCCTTTTTTCATGCTCTCCAACTGTCATGCATGACATGCAAGGGTGGTTGCATGCTCACGCTGGGTGTGGCAGAAACTGGAAGCATTGTCTCCCTCGGCTCTTCTCTTGTCACCGTCACCTCTTGAGAAGGAGATAATTGCGTGCGTTATATCTAATTACTCACCTTCCTTGTTCTCGCTGGTTTCAGTGGGAACAAGGAGTGTCTCCGTACAGGCGCTCATCTCCTGCGGCCTCCCTCTGGCATTTCACTGCATACTTGAGCTCATGTGCTGCAAATCACCGGGAATGATATGTACTGCTGTTTTTAATTAACCCACACTGTCACTACCACAGCGTTCAAGTTTGATATTGAGCTCAGCAAGAATAAAAGGAGTTGTGCATGTGAGTTATGCAACATAATCTGAAGAAAGGATAGTTTTAGCTTGCTCACTATAGTTTCTTGTATGCTTTGAAATGCCTCTTTATACAAGTACTTTACTGACGGGCGGTCTTGAGTTATAACCACTTTAGTTTATCATGCTATGTATGTTATAATTCGACTCCACTAACTATCAAATTGAAATATAGTAGTTTGCACAAGTTGGCACCAAAGTCAATGAATTACCAGGACACTCTGCATCAAAGCAGGAAGAAAGTAGCTGAATGGAAAGACTGTGTTCAGACTCTTTCTCTTTGAGGCATTCAGATCTGATAAGTTTGAGTTGTTTCCTCCTTTCGATCCAAATTCTGTATTACTGTTTGCACTCTGGCTTTTAAGTCTGTAACTTTCCCTTAACATGGATATTTGGTTTAGCTTTACATTATCTATCTGGCTACAACCTCAGGGGTAGCTCACGCTTTACAGCGATTTGTTCTTTAACCTGAAATGAAATGAACTGTATGCATAAAGTTTTTGCTTGCTTGAGTGCTAAAGTTTTCTAGTGTGTTTAAAAGGTCTGTATAGGTAGAAAGCACAAAGTCCACTCCAAAACGAGCTGTTTTATAGGAAATGCTGCTTGCTTGGCTCACCTTCAAATGTGAGCCACATAAGCTCGTTATTTTGATTGCAATATCCAGTGTAAAAAAATCTTTCGTTTTAGGAGGTAGCACAGTTAACGTGTGTAATGTTAGCATTATCGTTGATTGTCTGCATGAGTGCTGAAGCTGTGTGGAGTATGTGTAAACTTTTAAATCTGATCTGAAACCAGTGAACACTGACCTGCTGTGGGTTATTTTGTAGTGCAACCTAAACTTAGCATAATTTGGCTAGCATGTCTTAAAATTGGAGACTGAATCAACCGTCATGATGCAGGTAATTTGGGAAATGCTAACAACGCTGCATGAAAATATTGTGCACCATGTAACGCAGCGTTTCCTTTGTGTCGTTTATGTTCAAACATGTATTTTTTGGGGGGGCGTTACCACTTGAAAACTGTTACGGAGCCTATACTCATAGAATCTGGGGTTACGTTACACAACCAAGCTATCAAGAATTGGCCCTTAAACGTACAAGAGCATGATGGGGTAAAAAACTTGCAGTGTGAGGAAAAGCGTCCGAATCTATTCTGGTAGATCTCAAATTTAAATGAGAGGCCTGCCACTGAGCAGGTCTCTCATTTAAAGTCATTTCGCTCATTTGTCTTTTTACTTAAAGAGCGTAGCAAAAATTGTGAAATTACTGATCGCCAAATTTCTGGCACTATAACATCCTTACTTGAAGCCTAATTTAAGGATGTGGTCTTGTATTTTGTTACAAAGCCGAGCTCGTGCATTTTCCTTCCAGCCACAGAGATTACATAATGCTCTTCCCCTCCAACCCTCCACCACCTCCTCTCGGCTTCTTTCCTACACCTCTGTTTGCTCCTCTCTTCTTGTCATTTCTCATCAGAGTTGCAACAGGTTTTGAGCTGTGCAGCCCTCAAAATGCTGAATCCTTGTTAGCTAACCCACGTTGTTGTAAAAGCAGCGTTTTAGATACAGATTTGCACCTCCTGCCCTTATTGTTCATGTTGGGCCTGCTGCATGTTGCCACTGTCTTTGCTGGAATATGCCATGCATGTTAATATTCCCGCAAAGGTGTGGAGAATAATGCTGTTTCCTGGCTTTGAGGAACATGTTGCCTCTTGTCTCATGATCTCCTTGCTGCTGTACGGCAGAAGCATTTTTCAATTGTGGAGGAAAAAGGATGCTGTCGCTTCAGTGTGATCACACAGTGAGGCTTTTGTCCTGACATTGAGGTCAATCATCTGACAAACTTCCAGGTCTGCTTAATGCATACAACAGTGCTAATCTTTCCTTTCTCTTAATGTGGAACTTGCCATTACTTCCGCTACAGAGGTTGTGTGTTTTTATTTGTTTGTTACCAGGTTACCTTTTAAATCCAATTCAAGTTACATCAGGCTGAGAAGCACAGATTAGTTGTTGTTATTCCCAGTTCTTTGTTCTCACCTATAGAGAATATTACATTAACTAGCAATGTAATGTTTTTTTTCACAAACAGTTGAGTTGCACCCTGCTTCAAAAATATGAACTCATTACTTCTGTTCTGCTGTACAGCGGTTTCTTTGATCGTGTTTTGTGCTTAAACTGATTGTTTATCTCGTTGCATCTTTTTTGAATAGTGATAGAATCCACCCATTTCTCCTAAGGGGAAACACTAATGTTGTATATGATTGTATCTGTTCTTCCTGTCAGTTTTATATTTGATATCTGTTGTAGTTTAGTATAAAAAAAAAAGGGCAACACAGAGTTCCAATTTTTTTTTTTTGTTAAGCATTCACAAATCTCTTCCAAGTAATAATAATAATTAAAAACAGCGCTAAACTACTGATATGAAATGGTCCATGTCCTGTCAGCTTTCATTGTTTGTTTTGCACTCAGTGTGAAGTTACCGTAACAGCAGGAAGTGGAGTTTTTGTAGTCATTCCAGTCAGCTAGCGAGAAGCATTTGTGGCAAATTAGCAGTCATGCTTTGGCATCTGAAATCTCTCCATCATATAAATATCACGTTATCTCCTTAAATATCTTTTGGCCTTGTCCAGGCAGCAGTCTCTTTGGATGCTGTTTTAGTATGCCGGCTGATGTTAAAATGCAGAATAAACAGTGGCAGCTGTCAAGTGGACGGTTTGATTCATTCATGCTTTAATGCAGTATTTTTTTTAGTTTCTTTAGAAAATACTGCTGGTAAGCATTGTATCTTCAGGCAAAATCTAGACATGGAGGGATCTTTATCAACAGACTGATGTGTTAAAGTAAGTCAAAGAGAAATTACGTGTTTATTTTTATGGTGCTGTGAGCGGACAGCAAAAGCGGGTTAATCTGAGCTTCTATTAAAAAGGACTGAATTTATGAATATGCTTCATTAATTGATGTATTTGTTACATTACCACAGGAATAAACTTTGGATTTTTCTCTGTTGTATTTTTGTCCGTTCCTCCTTTCTGAGCACAGTTTATTAAGACCTCAGTCATACAGGCCTAGAAACTGGTTGGTGACCTCCTGGAAACCAGTAGTAGTTTAGGAAAGAAATGTGTATTTCCTGACCGGCTGGTGAATGGTTGCTGGAGTTGTCTGGCTGTTGCCAGGTGAAATCAGTTGCACAGGGGGTGCTGCACCACAAGTCTTCATGTGATTCTTTTGGTTGCCTACCATTTGTGTGGAAGATGCCAATGCATCTGGAAACACTCGCCGTTTACTCTCTAAGATGTAGTGAAACTGTAAAGTGTGAAGCAAACTGGAAGGGTAGAATGTTCACCTTCAAAGTAAAAGCTGTGCTAATATTGCAACATATTTCAAAAGGTGGAACTTTCACTTTTAAGGCAGACATTCTTCTTTTTGCAGTACAGGTTTTTGAGCGTTTCAGACGTTGCTGTCTCCTATGCAAACTACTGGCAACCGTGGCAATCTGTTAGCAACCAAAGTGAGCATAAAGACGTTTTCAATGCAACACCGTATGTCTCCTTGCAACCAATTTCACACTAGCAATTGACTGGTAGACTGGTGTTTTCCAGATCGTTGGCAGCAGGTCTCTAGGCGTGTGATTGACACTTAACATAAATTATTTCTCCTACAATAGCATGTGCTGTATAATCACATCCATAATAACCACGTGGTCTCTGTTAGAGCATATTTTGCCTCTGCCATGTTTCTTATCAGGTGTATAAACTAAGGCATGTTTTACAATATATTCCAGTAAATGCAGTCCTCACTATTTCACGCAGTGTTTTGCTGGTGTGCTGGCAAACAAGAACGCTAAGATTAGCCAGGTAGCTGCTATGATAAGCATCAACGGATTTGTCTACATAAGCAGGCAAGTTTAGCTAACATAAACCAGAATAAAGCTTGTTTTATCTAATGAAGCCTGTTTGACTGAATGAGGATTTTGGTTGGTATTTGATTCCTAAAAGGATTGTTTGGTTTTTGGGGTCAAATACCCCCTTAAGCTGTCTTTCTTCTATCTGATCTTTAGCTAATATGCATGCTATCCCATTAAGTAAAATACTTTTGTGAAGGGAAGAAATTCCATAATTTATTCTAGGGCCTGTCTGGTAACTTACCTAGCTATTATCCACTTGCTTAATCATTATGAACTACCCATTAGCTGTTTTCTGCAGCTTAGCTAAGTTGCAGTTAGCTCGCTATTTATAGCTTACCTGCTAACATATCACAAACAAAATCATATATGGGGGAATGGTAGTTGACTAGCTTCCCAAAACTCTGCACATGCTACTAATCTCAGTGTAATATCAAACAGTTCATAGACTATAACAAAGCAGAGATGTGTAACTAACATTTGTACTTTACAGGAGTGGCTGCTATGGGAACGGTTAGCCAGCTAGCTGTAGTTTTGGCTATGCAGTTAGTATACAGGTACAGTTCAATTTTGTTGTTATTTTGCTGATACTCCGGTGTACAGTATCTATCCGGTCTTTAAGTCTGATGTCATTAGCCCTGTCTGGGCCCAAACTCCGCTGCAGGTCCCAAAGTCAAACGAACACTGCGGCATCACTGTGAGTTGGAAAAACTGTCTAAATTCTTTCATCTGTAATAAAATGATCAGTGTGGCTGCTCTACCAGGTGGAACAATTAAGTTTAACATCCAGGCATCCATGAAAACAGGATTTAGAAGTTAGCAGGGAGTTAGAAGTTAGCAGGGAGTTAGCTCGCTAGTTTCCACCTAAATATAATATACCATGTTCTGACTGAGGGATTTCTGAAAAAAATTAAGACATACAGCTCTGCTATCACTTCAGACATAAATGAAGATTAACCAGCAGTGATGTTTGTGGGGTTACTGAAGTTGGGCTAGCTGGTATATAATGATGTGCTACGTGATCGCTAGCGACACAGCTATGTTAGCATAA